>CM050176.1:35903368-36115868 GCA_027410445.1 Discoglossus pictus | reverse complement strand
GCACTTCACCACTTTATGATCAGTTCCTCCAGAGGGGAGGTACCTCTATTTGGAATATAGTGATATATAATGTGAGTCCTATCCTTTTATTAAGCAATTCCCTATTCCTTGCATTGTGTGCTAACACAATTTTTAATATGGATTTTACTATTGAATAGGTTTTATACAAAGTTTGTTCTCCTTTGGAGATTAGATAAATCAGGTTTGCCCTACAAGAGGATCTTTTCTCTCTCTCCTATTTCTGGTAATTCAATGTATCCTTAGCAGCACCCTGACCAATAATTAGGTTCTTAACAAACATACCTGAGCCACCATTCTTTCAAAATACTATATATTGTTTTTATCAGTATTGCTTTTTGACTTGATAAAGAGAGGTTATCTCTCGAAAGCTTGTTGCTATCTTATGAATAAGGTTGTCAATTAAAAAAAGGTATCACTAAATATTGTAACACTCTGATTATTCGTCTAGATAACCGGACACTCACGGCTACATCAATCAATACATATATACACATGCATATACTAAATGATTGTTGTGGATAAACACAGTCCTACAAAATCTTCTGCACAAATCAGAATTGGTCTCATACTGATGATAGCCATTAAGCTTGAAACAGTACTGTATATGAGTAGATTCTTGATTTGTGCAAATTCCAACCCAATGCTTTGATTAAAAGCTGCTTTATACAGCGAGCATATGCTTTAAGGGAGCCATATATGAAATGGTTATTTTGGGATTGAAAGAGTGAGATACTTCTCATTTGCATGTCTCTGCCTTTTAGAAAGGGGCTTTAAAATGTATTACCAGTTGCGTGTGTAATATATATATACTAGCGACTTGCCCGTAAAAAATGACGGGGCAATAAAAAAAGTGTGGAAATGCTGTTTGTCACACAATGGGAGTCTGCCGTGTGCCTCAACTGCTCGCCTCGCTTTGCACCCTAAGTCCTGCATGTCACCTCGCAGTTACGGCCCAATGCCTCAACTGCTCAGCTCGCTTCACATGAATGTGAAAAGAAAAATTGCCTAAATGCGTTATTTTACATCAATATGAAACAGCAAATTGACAAAACGTATTCATCCGTTAGTTTATATGAAGATGAAACAAAAAATTGGTTTGTAAACACATTTCTTGCAAATCACACACAGAGCACTGAGCTCAGACATCACTGACACCTCAGTACAGGGAGCAGCGCTGGTGCCGAGAAACTACAGGAGAGAGAGAGTGCCGAGGAGAGTCCTGAGAGAGGGGGAGTGCTTAGAAGAGAGAGACGCATACAGGACCCCTGCGGTGTCTCCCGATCGCGTCCCTGCTGAGATCTGGCACATGGCCATTTTCTTGCAGGGATGGAGGAGGCTGGTAGAGATGGAGAGTCAGCCAGTGAGGTTGCCATCAATCATAGTTGTCAAACTGCGATTTGTTGCAAAGCGTGACGACGAATCGCAGTTTGACAACTATTATATGTGATATATATATATCAATCTATCAATATGTATATACACATACACACACAAGCAACACACAATATTGAGGGTTATAAACACTGGCACAAAACACACACACACACAACATATGGGTAATTACACACACACACACATATCTAATTACACACCCACACACCCATATGTAGTGTGTCTATGTGTTTTGTGCCAGTGTATATAGTATATTAATATATATATTAAAGTATAGTAATTATTCAGCATAGTGGCAACTGAAAGATTCAAAAGCTCCCAGAGCCCTCCCAGCAGGAGGCCCATTTTTTAATGTAATTTGCTGCTTTAAAGGACTCTCCATTTTTCGTCTTTTTATTCAGGGTCCTCCTGTATTGCTCATCTAAATGGTACAAGAACCTGAAAATAAATTATAAACCAAGTGCCCGACCCCCCCACACACACTATTTAAGTGTAAGATTAAATTTATGGGATAATTATATACACAATGGACAGTTAGTCTTTATAAAGTTACTGACCCAGGAGATGATGAACTGGCGTGCGTACTGGTTGTTGGAGTAGATCCGGTCACGCAGCAGAGGGACAAAACTGACCAGGTCAAACTTGTTACTTTCGGTGACAATGTCCTGAAATAAAGAATAAGGACAGGACGAGAGATCACTAGAAGAAGCATGTACTTGTAAGATGGTGTGTAGGAGGAGAGCACGGAGATCCCTCCAGTCCCATAGTCACGCTGTATAGGAGGGGTGGTGTGACTGTCTCTTCCTGTAGTCCTTAGTCTGTGACATGTCCCACACTGTGTATAGCAGGGGTATAGTCCTTAGTCCAGTGGTGGGTGAAACATGGGGCTTCTCTCAGATACTTCTTCCCCCACCGCAGTCCCCCCTCCCTCTGTCTCTTGCACCGCCCCCCCCCCCCCCCCAGTGCCCCCTCCCGCTCTCTCTTGCACCGGCCCCCTTTCTTCCCTCCCCCAGTCCCCCCTCCTGCTCTCTCTTGCACTGGCCCCATTTCTTCCCTCCCCCAGTACCCCCTTCTGCGCTCTCTTGCACCGGCCCCCTTTCTTCCCTCCCCCAGTCCCCCCTCCCGCGCTCTCTTGCACCAGCCCCCTTTCTTCCCTCCCCCAGTCACCCCTCCCGCTCTCTCTTCCACCCAGTCCCACCTCTTGCTGTCTCTTGCACCGGCCACCTTTCTCCCCCCTACCGCGGTCTCTTGCACCGGCCCCTTTCTTCGCTCCCCCGTCCCCCCTCCCGCTCTCTCTTGCACCGGCCCCCTTTCCCCGCTCCCCCCCCAGTCCCACCTCTCGCTGTCTCTTACACCGGCCCCCATTCTCCCCCACCATCCCCCTTTCCCCACTACCGCTGTCTCTTGCACCGGCCCCCATTCTGCCCCCCCCATCCCCCTTTCCCCACTACCGCTGTCTCTTGCACCGCCCCCCTTACCCCCTCAGTCCCCCCTACCGCCGTCTCTTGCTTCCCTCCCCAGTCCCCCCTCCCTCTCTCCTTTGCACCCCATACACACATTCTATTATTCTACTAGCACTGATCCATCTCCTCTCTCTGCAGTGACAGGTTTGTTTGCAGATCTGCTCCACTTCCTATAACTGCTCTGTGTAGGCTATTTGCTGAGCTGTGTTACTGCTCCCTGGACAGGTGGCAACCTAGCAGCCCATGTCTATTAAGCTATGTTCCCGGCCCCTCTACTAGTAGAAGAGAGTCAGACATAGGAATCATTGTTATGGGCCGGATCTATTCATAAGGGGGCAGCTCAGTCCAGCAACGTGTACCCAAGAGCTTACCTTCAGCAGACGGTCCAGCAACTCAGAGCCGCTCTTCACATTAGGATCAGGGTCAGCTGCGAGCTGCGAGAAATACAGCACACAGTCATGGCATTAAAGAGTTAAACAAAAGGGCAGATCTAATTATACAGCAAACTTACATATAACAGAGAGAATTAATTAACTTATAGTTTGTGCCTGCAGGCACCTCATTGCAGACACCTCATTGCAGACACCTCACCACATACACCCCACATCTCATTACAGACATCCCATTATGTGCTCTGCACCTCTATAGGATTTACATTCATCACTGCACCAGTTATGGAGCTCTATGGACCATTCTGAACCGCTTTTATACAGGACCATGATAAACTTATAGGGTGGAGGCAAACAGCTGGGCTGGAGGCTGAGAATCTGACATTTTTAAGAACGTTTAATATTGCTTTTGAAAATTAATTTTAGAAATGAAGAATTTCTAATTAAAACATTTTGCTCTTGTTGTTCACCAAAGCCATGACTCTTCTATATGGTTTGGTAGAGACAATGGGCCCATCCCACTTGATAATAGGCAACGTGGTTTTATAAAGCAAAAAAAAAAAAGCACACACAAGATTTACAGTTTTTCTGCAAATATGTATTCAAAGTTCCTGCCGTCCCAGGAAGTTTATTAGCAGGAACAATAATGGTAGAAACCACAGCGGCATAACAAATATAGAAAGTAAAACAAATAAATACTCTGTATTATTTAATTTTACATAATATTGTAATTATAGGTCCAGAGTAGCTCTTTAAGAGACATAACATGACATGTAAGACCTAGAATCCACAGCTGTAATCCAATGGATATCTGAGAATATCTGCTGTTATTTAATATGATATTTCATTTTGCCCATTATAACAATATAAGGTTTGGGACATGAGATCCAGGCATCACATGGCAGGCACCCCACGGCAGGTTCCCCATTGTAGGCACCCACTGCACCCATCCCATTGTAACCAATGGAATATCCAACATGGACGCCGAGCTGTACCTTGCTAAGGCCGTCAAACAGCACGTTGAAATGCGGTAAGACTGAGCCCCTGGCCACCTTCACAATGTTGTACAGAGCCTCGCAGGCGTAGTATCGCAGGCGACTGTCCGAGTCATTGAAGCAGGTGAGTACGGGCTCAATCAGCTCCTTCAGATACTGACCAGAGTCCTGCAGAGAGACAGATAAATCAGTAGGTCACTAAGTCGCACAGAAGCTCTCACTAAACATCTACACCGAGGTCTCTTTGGGAGTTAGCAAAACAATACAGAGTGACAGTGGGCGGGTGGGACCTGGGTCCTGAGTCATTGAAGAAGGAGAGCACAGGGTCAATCAGCTCCTTCAGACACTGACCAGAGACCTGCAGAGAGACAGATCAGTATGTCACTAAATGCCACAGAACCTCTTACTCTACATGGAGGTCTCAGAGTCAGCAATACAATATAGACTGACCATGAGCGGCTGAGGTCTGGGCCATTTATCGGTCATGTGACAGCACAATGTCTACCAGTATAGACAAGAGGGCCCTGTTTCCTCCTGGAAATGTAATTATTCCATGAGCTGCTGTGGTCACCCAAACATGCACATAAGGTCATTGCATACATACAACAGCAGCTGGGTATTGTAATCTATGAAAATTAATTTAATATTGACATTATAAATCATTATTAAATAGATTAAAGTCTAAAAAAACAACATGGCAGGACATTATAGTGGTTATTTAATGAACTTGGACCAACCAATCCATTTATTCTCCCCAAATACAGATATCCTCAGGAAATCTCACAGACTGCAAGGTCATTTCTAAGGGCCCCACTCACTGTGGACACCATTTATCATTATGACTGCCCAACAGAAAATAATATATGTTCAGAAGCTTTGTGTCTGACTAATGGCATAACTAAGCAGCTTTTAAATATATTTGAATGTAATAATGATTGAATGTCTTTGCTGGACCCAGGAGGCATCCATGATAAATTGATGGAAGCTGCGTCAGAGAGGTATTTACACAAAGTGCTGCCCCTCATTGCCAGTGAGGTCCGAGCTGGGCACAAAGTGCTGCCCCTCATTGCCAGTGAGGTCCGAGCTGGGCACAAAGTGCTGCCCCTCATTGCCAGTGAGGTCCGAGCTGGACACAAAGTGCTGCCCCTCATTGCCAGCGAGGTCCGAGCAGGACACACAGTGCTGCCCCTCATTGCCAGTGAGGCCCGAGCTGGACACACAGTGCTGCCCCTCATTGCCAGTGAGGTCCGAGCTGGACACACAGTGCTGCCCCTCATTGCCAGTGAGGCCCGAGCTGGACACACAGTGCTGCCCCTCATTGCCAGTGAGGCCCGAGCTGGACACAAAGTGCTGCCCCTCATTGCCAGCGAGGTCCGAGCAGGACACACAGTGCTGCCCCTCATTGCCAGTGAGGCCCGAGCTGGACACACAGTGCTGCCCCTCATTGCCAGTGAGGCCCGAGCTGGACACACAGTGCTGCCCCTCATTGCCAGTGAGGTCCGAGCTGGACACAAAGTGCTGCCCCTCATTGCCAGTGAGGTCCGAGCTGGACACAAAGTGCTGCCCCTCATTGCCAGTGAGGTCCGAGCTGGACACAAAGTGCTGCCCCTCATTGCCAGTGAGGTCCGAGCTGGACACACAGTGCTGCCCCTCATTGCCAGTGAGGTCCGAGCTGGACACACAGTGCTGCCCCTCATTGCCAGTGAGGTCCGAGCTGGACACACAGTGCTGCCCCTCATTGCCAGTGAGGTCCGAGCTGGACACAAAGTGCTGCCCCTCATTGCCAGTGAGGTCCGAGCTGGACACAAAGTGCTGCCCCTCATTGCCAGTGAGGTCCGAGCTGGACACAAAGTGCTGCCCCTCATTGCCAGTGAGGTCCGAGCTGGACACACAGTGCTGCCCCTCATTGCCAGTGAGGTCCGAGCTGGACACACAGTGCTGCCCCTCATTGCCAGTGAGGTCCGAGCTGGACACACAGTGCTGCCCCTCATTGCCAGTGAGGTCGGAGCTGGACACACAGTGCTGCCCCTCATTGCCAGTGAGGTCCGAGCTGGGCACAAAGTGCTGACCCTTACCTTGCCCAGTGCAATGGAGCAGGCTGCCAGGCCGATGAGACCCCCCTTCCTGCTGTGGGGGTGTTGAGACAGAGCAAACTCCTGGGACAGGATCAGGATCACGTGTTTTATCTGAGCAGAGTTATTCTGGGCAACAAACTCACGCACAAGTCTGAGGAAGATAGAGAGGGAGCAGAATTAATATCCCCCATACTGACCAATAAACAGCACCACCCAAGGACCCCCACATCACGCCACATCCCCCTTTCTCACTCCTCTCCCCGTGTCCCCCAGTCTCCCTACTCCCCCATCTCTCCATGTCCCCCCAGTCTCACTCCTCTCCCCATGTCCCCCCAGTCTCACTCCTCTCCCCATGTCCCCCCAGTCTCACTCCTCTCCCCATGTCCCCCCAGTCTCACTCCTCTCCCCAGTCTCACTCCTCTCCCCATGTCCCCCCAGTCTCACTCCTCTCCCCATGTCCCCCCAATCTCACTCCTCTCCCCATGTCCCCCCAATCTCACTCCTCTCCCCATGTCCCCCCAATCTCACTCCTCTCCCCATGTCCCCCCAATCTCACTCCTCTCCCCATGTCCCCCCAATCTCACTCCTCTCCCCATGTCCCCCCAATCTCACTCCTCTCCCCATGTCCCCCCAATCTCACTCCTCTCCCCAATCTCACTCCTCTCCCCATGTCCCCCCAATCTCACTCCTCTCCCCATGTCCCCCCAATCTCACTCCTCTCCCCATGTCCCCCCAATCTCACTCCTCTCCCCATGTCCCCCCAATCTCACTCCTCTCCCCATGTCCCACCAATCTCACTCCTCTCCCCTCTCTCCATATCCCCCCAGTCTCTTATCTCTCTCCATTTCCCTCTTGTCTCACCCCCATCTCTCCATGTTCTTCCATCTCTCTATGTCCCCTTAGACTCAGCCCCCCCCATCACCCCCAGTCTCACTCCTACCCATCTCCCCATGTCTCTCCAAGCTCCCACCATCTTCCCCTATCTCTCTCTAACACCCATGACCCCTCCATATCTCTCTCTATCACCCCATGCTCCCTCCGCCTTCCCCTCTTACTCCATGTCCCTCTCTTTCACCCCATGCTCCCCCCATTTCTCCATGTCTCTCTCTATCACCCCTTGCTCCCTCCACCTTCCCCTATCACTCCATGTCCCTCTCTATCACCCCATGCTCCCTCCACCTTCCCCTATCACTCCATGTCCCTCTCTATCACTCCATGTCCCTCTCTATCACCCCATGCTCCCTCCACCTTCCCCTATCACTCCATGTCCCTCTCTATCACCCCATGCTCCCTCCACCTTCCCCTATCACTCCATGTCCCTCTCTATCACACCATGCTCCCCCCATCTTCCCCTATCACTCCATGTCCCTCTCTGTCACCACATGCTCCCCCCTTCTTCCCCTATCACCCTATCTTCCTCTCTATCTCTCCATGTCCCTCTCTATCTCCCCATGCCCCCTCCGCCTCCCCATGCCCCCTCCATCTTCGCCTTTCTCTCCATGTCTCTCTCTATCACCCCATGCCCCCCCATCTTCCCCTATTTCACCATGTCCCTCTCTATCACTCCATGCCCCCCCATCTTCCCCTATCTCTCCATGTCCCTCTCTATCACCCCATGCCCCCCCATCTTCCCCTATTTCTCCATGTCCCTCTCTATCACCCCATGCCCCCCCATCTCTCCATGTTCCTCTCTATCACCCCATGCCCCCCCATCTCTCCATGTTCCTCTCTATCACCCCATGCCCCCCATCTCTCCATGTCCCTCTCTATCACCCCATGCCCCCCATCTCTCCATGTCCCTCTCTATCACCCCATGCCCCCCATCTTCCCCTATCTCTCCATGTTCCTCTCTATCACCCCATGCCCCCTTTATCTCCCCATGCCCCCTCCATCTTCCCATTTCTCTCCATGTCCCTCTCTATCACCCCATGCCCCCTTTATCTCCCCATGCCCCCTCCATCTTCCCATTTCTCTCCATGTCCCTCTCTATCTCCCCATGCCCCCCCCATCTTCCCCTATCTCTCCATGTTCCTCTCTATCACCCCATGCTCCCCCCATCTTCCCCTATCTCTCCATGTCCCTCTCTATCACCCCATGCTCCCCCAATCTTCCCCTATCTCTCCATGTCCCTCTCTACCACCCCATGCCCCCCATCTTCCCCTATCTCTTCATGTCCCTCTCTTATCATCCCATGCTCCCCATCTTCCCCTATCTCTCCATGCTCCTCTCTGTCACCCCATGCTCCCCCCATCTTCCCCTATCTCTCCATGCTCCTCTCTGTCACCCCATGCTCCCCCCATCTTCCCCTATCTCTCCATGTTCCTCTCTATCACCCCATACCCCCTTTATCTCCCCATGCCCCCTCCATCTTCCCATTTCTCTCCATGTCCCTCTCTATCTCCCCATGCCCCCCCCATCTTCCCCTATCTCTCCATGTCCCTCTCTACCACCCCATGCCCACCATCTCAATCCATTTCACCCCATTTATCTCACTTCTCTATCTCCAGAGCGGCCACCTTCCTCTTCTCATACATCTTATCATTCAGGGCCCGCACTATCCCCGCTGTCAGCGGGCTCAGGTCTCTCTCCGGGTTCATGTTTTCAGACGGTACAGAAAGAGGGAGAGAGAGAGAGAAGTCACATGTAAGTCACATGACCGTCCATCCGGCGCCGAGCATCACGGGACGTGTAGTCCAGAGGCGGGGCCAAAGGGTATCTGTCAGCCAGAGACAAGTTCCTATAGAAACAGCGTGAGTGACAGCCAGAGAGCTGTGTAACCATGGAGACAAGGTGAGTGACAGCCAAGGAGCCGTGTAACCATGGAGACAAGGTGAGTGACAGACAAGGAGCTGTGTAACCATGGAGACAGGGTGAGTGACAGCCAAGAAGCTGTGTAACGATAGAGACAGGGTGAGTGACAGCCAGGTAGCTGCATGACCATAGAGACAGGGTGAGTGACAACCAGGAAGCTGTGTAACCATAGAGACAGGGTGAGTGACAACCAGGAAGCTGCGTAACCATAGAGACAGGGTGAGTGAAAGCCAGGTAGCTGCATGACCATAGAGACAGGGTGGGTATCAGGCAGGAAACTGTGTAACCAGGGACACCAGGCGAGTGACAGACAGCTGGGTAACCATGGACACCAGGCGAGTGACAGACAGCTGGGTAACCATGGACACCAGGCGAGTGACAGCTAGAGAGCTGGATAACCGTGGACACCAGATGAAAGCCAGAGAGCTGGGTAACCATGGACACCAGGTGAGTGGCAGCCAGAGAGCTGAGTGACCATGGATACCAGGCGAGTGACAGCCAGAGAGCCGGGAAACCATGGACACCAGGTTAGTGACAGACAGAGAGCCCGGAAAGAGAGCTGGGTAACCATGGACAACAGGTGAGTGACAGAGAGCTGGAGCCCATGAACACCAGGTGACAGCCAGACAACTGGGTGACAATGGATAGCCTGAGAGCTGGGTAATCATGGATACCAGGCAAGTGACAGCCAGAGAACTTGGTAACCTTGGATACCAGGCAACTGACAGCCAGAGAACTGGATAACCATGGACACCAGGTGAGTGAAATCCAGAGAGCTGAATGACAATGGATACCAGGCGAGTGACAGCCAGAGAGCCGGGAAACCGTGGACACCAAGTGAGTGACAGACAGAGAGCCTGTTAACCATGGACAACAGGTAAGGGACATCCTGAAAGCAGGGTGCCCAGGGCCACCAGGAAAGTGACATACATAGAGCTGGGTGACAATGGACAGCCTGAGAGCTGGGTAATCATGGATACCAGGTAAGTGACAGCCAGAGAACTGGGTAACCTTGGATACCAGGCAAGTGACAGCCAGAGAACTGGATAACCATGGACACCAAGCGAGTGACAGCTAGGGAGCTGTGTAACCATGGACATCAGGTGAGCGAAAGCCTGCGAGCTGAGTGATCATGGATAAGTGGTGACTGACAACCAGAGAGCTGGGAAGCCATGGATACCAGGCGAGTGACAGCCAGAGAGCTGGGAAGTCATGGATAACAGGTGAGTGACAGCCAGAGAGCTGAGTAACCATGAACACCAGGCAAGTGACAACCAGAGAGCTGAGTAACCATGGACACCAGGCAAGTGACAACCAGAGAGCTGGGAAGCCATGGACAGCAGGTGAGTGACAGCCAGAGAACTGGGTAACCATGGACACCAAGCGAGTGACAGCCAGGGATCTATGTGACCATGGACAGCCAGAGAACTGGGTAACCATGGAAACCCGGCGAATGACAGGGAGCAGCTAGGTGACCATGGACACCAGGCGAGTGACAGCCAGAGAGCTGAGTAACCATGAACACCAGGCGAGTGACAACCAGAGAGCTGAGTAACCATGAACACCAGGCGAGTGTCAACCAGAGAGCTGGGTGAAGTTGGACACCGGGTGAGTGACAGCCAGAGATCCGAGTAACCTTGGACACCAAGCGAGTGACAGCCAGGGAGCTATGTGACCATGGACAGCCCGAGAACTGGGTAACCCGGACACCCGGCGAATGACAGGGAGCAGCTAGGTGACCATGGACACCAGGCGAGTGACACACAGAGAGCTGGGTAAACATGGACACCAGGTGAGTGACAGACAGAGAGCTGGGTGACAATGGACAGCAGGTGAGTGACAGAGGGCTGGGTGACCATGGACTCCAAGTGAGTGACAGCCAGGGAGCTGTGCGATCATGGACAAGTGGTGAGTGACAGCCAGAGAGTTGGGAAGCCATGGATACCAGGCGAGTGACAGCCAAAGAACTGGGTAACCATGGACACCAGGCGAATAACAGACAGAGAGCTTGGTAACCATGGACACCAGGAGAATAACAGAAAGAGAGCTGGGTAACCATGGACACCAGGCGAGTAACAGCCAGGGGGCTGGATAACCATGGACACCAGATGACAACCAGAGAGCTGGGAAACCATGGACACAAGGTGAGCGACAGCCCGAGAGAGCCTGGTAACCATGTACCCCAGGTAAGGGACAGCCTGAAAGCAGGGTAACCATGGACACCATGCAAGTGAAATACAGAGAGCTGGGTAACCATGGACACCAGGCAAGGGACATACAGAGAGCTGGGTAACCATGATGAGTGACAGAGAGCTGGACACCATGTACACCAGGTGACAGCTAGAGAGCTGGGTGACCATGGACACCAGATGAGTGACAGCCAGAGAGCTGGGTGACAATGGACACCAGGTAAAGGACAGCCTGTGAGCTGGGTAACCATGGATACCAGGCGAGTGACAACCAGAGAGCTCAGTGACCATGGACACCAGGCAAGTGACTATTAGAGAGCTGTGTAACCATGAAAATCTGGTCAGTGTCAGGCAGAATGGAAATCTGGTCAGTGTCAGGCAGAAAGCAGAGTAATCATGGCAACCAGGAAAGGGACAGACAGAGAGCTGGGTAAACATGGAGAACGGGTGAGTAACAGCCAGAGATCCAGGTAACCATGTACACCAGGTGAATGACAGCCAGCGATCCAGGTAACCTTGGACACCAGGTAAGGGACAGCCAGAGAACTGGGAAGCCATGGATACCAGGCAAGTGACAGCCAGAGAATTGGATAACCATGGATAAGAGGCGAGTGACAACCAGGGAACTCAGTGACCATGGACACCAGGCGAGTGAAAACCAGAGAGCTCAGTGAGGATGCACAACAGGCAAGTGACAGACAGAGAGCTGAGTAACCTTGGACAACAGGCGATTGGCAGCCAGGGAGCTGTGTATCCATGGAAATCAGGCGCGTGACAGCTGTGGAGCTGTGTAACCATGGAAATCTGGTCAGTGCCAGGCAGATAGCAGAGCAATAGGCAACCAGGAAAGTGACAGCCAGAGAGCTGGGTAAACATTGAGACCGGGTGAGTGACAGCCAGAGATCCAGGTAACCATGGACACCATGTGAGTGACAGACAGAGAGCTGAGTGACCATGGACACCAGGCAAGTGACAGACAGAGAGCTGAGTGTCCTTGGACACCAGGCAAGTGACAGACAGAGAGCTGAGTGTCCATGGACACAAAGTGAGTGACAGACAGAGAGCTGGGTAAACATGGACACCAGGTGAGTGACAAAGGGATGGGTAGCCATGGGAATCTGGTCATTGTAAGGCACAAAGCAGCATAATCATGGCAACCAGGAAAGCGACAAACAGAGAGCTGGGTAACCATGGACACCAGGCGACTGACAACCAGAGAGCTGGGAAACCATGGACACTAGGTGAGTGACAGCCAGGGAGCTGTGTAACCATGGAAATATGGTCATTGTAAGGCACAAAACAGCATAATCATGGCAACCAGGAAAGGGACAGCCAGAGAGCTGGGTAACCATGGACACCGAGTGAGTGACAGCTCCATGCCAGCAACTGAGGCCCTCGCTTCGCGTAAAGTTTGCGAGGGTTGCAGTTGCTGGCAAGGAGCGCCTGTGGCGGCGCTTCGAGAGGGCTGCATTTGCTGGCAAGGAGTGCCTGTGGCACTCCATGCCAGCAACTGAGGCCCTCACTTCGCGAGGGCTACACGAGCCCGCAAGCGTGAGCAACGACTCGAGCAGGCTCGCCTGCTCACAACTATATATGTGATATACATATTGGCAACATAATAATGTATCTATATTTATATATACATATATACATATATATATATATACATATATATATATATATATATATATATATATATATATATATATATATATATATATATATATATATATATATATATATATATATATGTGTCTCCCCCCGTGTCTCTTCCCCCATCTCCCTCTGTGCCTCTTCCCCACTCTCCCTCTGTGCCACATCACACATCTCCCGGGGGCCTGGCTGGCTACTCTACTTTGTTGCCAACGGTTTAGACATTAATGGCTGTGTGTTGAGTTATTTTGAGGGGACAGCAACTTTACACTGTTATACAGGCCGTACACTTACTACTTTACATTGTAGCAGAGTGTCATTTATTCAGTGTTGTCACGTGAAAAGATATAGCAAAATATTTACAAAAATGTGAGGGGTGTACTCACTTGTGAGATACTGTATATATATATATATATATATATATATATATATATATATATATATATATATATATATATATATATATATAAATAATCTCCTGGGAAAACAGGAATTCAACACAGGTAAATAAACACATGCCCATATTTGGCCACACAGTACAGAGAGAGAACAATAGTTGCGGCCATATCACACATCTCCCGGGGCCCTGGCTGGCTTCTCTTACACAACTAGCGAATTGCCCGTCAAAAAATGATGGCAATGAAATTGTAAGTGAGCTAATGCTGTTTGGTGTATAATAATGAAATAAATAATACATTAATAAATTAATATACTTTACCTATTTTTAAGTAATATATGCAGGAAGCATTCTGTTTTTAGAGCTGACAATCTGTTTTGTGGTGTTTTGCGTGTTTAGAGTGCTGAAGCCTCGTTTTCGTTTTGTTCGGCAGCCATTTTTTCTCTTGCTTAGAGAATTTTTTAGTGTCTAAACTCTTTTATTTTGAGTTAAATGAAGGTGTAACTTAATTTTTTGAGGTCCTCAAAAAAAAAAAAAGTATGAGGCACATATACAAACTGTTGTAATTCCTACACCGTTCACCGGATTTGGATGTAAATACCCTCAAATTAAAGCTGAAAGTCTGCAGTTACAGGACATCTTGTTCGTTTCATTTCAAATCCATTGTGGTGGTGTATAGAGCCAAAAAGATTAGAATTATGTCGATGTCCCAATATTTATGGATTTGACTGTATATAAATAAACACACACATATATACACAGTATATATTATTTTATATGGATTTAATTAACAAAAGGGTATGTTTCATTTTACACACATGTGCTCCCCTAGACTGTGGAAAGTGAAGAAGTGGCTCATGCTATAAAGTTGTGTGTCTATGGTAGGGGGTGGGATTATTAAGAGCTCATTCTTTGACTTGTTTATTTTTATGATGTGGGAGGCCATCCGGGGGGTATAAGTTAGGAGATGTAGATTTAGGTATCAACAGTTATGCTATCCGAACTCAAGAGACCATATTAGTTTGCCAAGGGAGGCAGTGTAGATTGAGAATCGCAAGGGACCAAAAATAGAGCCCTGAAATACCATAACCGTAATGAAGTCAAACCAAAGTATGAAACACTAGAGAAGGGGTTACATAGATGAGATTGGAACCAGGAGAGTGCAGCGACAATGAGGCCAAGTGAGCTGAGACTATGGAGAAGGAGTAAGTGGTTAACTATGTCAAGTCCAGGAGGATAAGTAGAGAACAGTTTCCTTTTGATTTGGCCATTACAAGGTTGTTAGCTACCTATATCACTTGAGGGGCCACATACATGGCCCGAGTGATTAAAGAGGGCCACGCAATGGTTTTTAGCTGCTTTACTTGTAGCAAACAATGGTAAAATCATTTTTTGGAGAAAAACAGAGATTAATTAATTAGCCACGTGTTGCCCACCACTGGTCTAGGGAGTGAATGGATCTGACAGCTTATTCATATTCTAAGAACACCATATATATAGCATTTACCAGTCCACATTTCTATTTGATAACCCCTGGTTTCTTCTTTAGATGTTCTCTTCAGTCCTTTATTTTCCATCACATTTTCCAAAGACACACACACACACACACAGTACTATAAAAACTTTTATTGAAACATGTTATTTCAAAATATAATTTAATATATTATATGAAGCTTTTACTCCGTTGTCAAAGTGCAAGAAGACACCAGCTGTGGGACCCATTAATAGAGCATACCCAGTTCAAATTGGCCACATATGAACACCTGCTGTTACTACAACAGACATTATAAGTAAAGGGTTTAATAACTGAAAGGACACAAGAACTGGACATATTGATTGGTATTTGACATTAAAATAGGAGGATGTTACTTCTCAGACACCACACCTTTCAAATAATACACCCAGTAGATTCCTTGGGCAATACCAGTGGCACGAGGACAGGAGACAATAAGCTTCCCTGTTACCGGGACCTTGCTTCCACCATGTTGGGCTTCAAATGACACGGATATATGGTGAGTCTTCTTTGATCGAATCGGCTCACAGGGTTTTACAGTGAAAGCCGGGTTATCTGCTTGGAAGGTGAAAGCTGTGGTCTGTAAGAAGACATTCTTGAAAGGGATGGTGACGTTAGAACCAGAGCGGATCTGGATTGGACCTTGAGGCTTGGGCTCCAGCGCAGAGCCAAAAAGTGGAATTTTGTATTCTCCGCCTAGAGGGGAGGAGATGTGCAGAACCGCCTTGGATTCCCCCAACTGGATGGGTTCATAGGTCACATCTAAGCTGACCTCAGACCCGCCCTGTGAGCCTGGAGCAGCCACCACCATCTTCTCTACGTGGAAGTCTGGGTTATCAATCTGAGAGACAAATCACACAATAATACAATACATTAAAAAGATATAGTACATTGAAGTAAAACTTATTTGTGAGTAAGACCAATAGGTGGAGAGATTGTAGGTATTAGTGTACATCAGTGTGCATGGCGAATAAACCGAAATCTCATGGGTATCTGCTTTAAAACAAACATTATTTTTGCCCAATATTCTCATCTTTAGTAGCTCTGCACATTAATTGCTTGCAGGGTAAGTTTACTACTAATAAATATAAATATTGTGTATGTCGATGCATGTAGGACTTACCTTGCAGCTGTACTCTGTCTTCTGTCGGGTATAGTTTATGAATTTGGCCCCGATTGTCTGATTGGATCCGAGTGTAGTCCAGAAGTAGAGCGGTTTCTCAGATAATGGTGGACTGGCTTTCAGAAGAAGCTCGTACTGATACATGCCCAGCTCATTACTCTGCAGGATCAGAAGGCCTGTGGACTCCCCAGCTTTCAGGGGCTGGTACTCAAACATCAGACTTCCCTGGAACACAAAGATGGTCATACAAGGAATCTAGTAAACATTTAACACTTACATTAAAAGGCCATTAAAGTCACCATAAGTGCTCTGCAACATTGGGGAGAGGATGCAAAAGCAGGTGGAAAAGGTGTTTCCTTTTTAAAATTAATGATCAATAGAAGTTGGGGATTCCAGTATATTGCTTGGACGAGTAATAAGTATTGTACATCTTGGTTATAATGAATATTAATTATGATCAAATGTAGAGCCTTTCAATCAGACAATGGCTATGCCATATATAGCTATGTGATTATAGTCTAACAGGTAGTGTAGTAACTATATACAAGACACAGCAAGTTAAAGGTAAGTGAGCTGGGTTGTTAATGCATCTGATAGAGGAGAATTTATAGTGTCTGAAAAAAATTGTTTGCATGAAGAAATTCCAAAGTAAACCGTTAAATCGTTAGCCTGAAGTTTGCTGATTTTTTTGCTTTTGCAAACTGTTTTCTCTCAATGTTGACACCCCCAGAAATTCCCAGGGATAATCACCAGAACTTATACAATGTTTCTTTTTGGCCTGGGGATAGTGCAGACATGCTGAGTTAGCACCTGTAGTCTGCCCTACTGTAGACCCTTTCCTTTAGCCAATCAGCATGCGCTTGTGCTGCATATTGGATATCTCAATAAAAATTAGATATCTAATATGCAAATCTCAGTTGCTGGGGGTGTCTACATAACCCCCAGAATTTTTTTTTCTTTTCTGCAAAATATGTTTGCATTTTTTCATGCAAACATTTTTTGCTAGGTGGGTTATGATGCATTCTACAGGATGCATTCATAACCCACCTCACTTTCATATACCTTTATATATATATATACCTACTTACGGTACTATGACACTTAGGTCCCTATTTTAAGTCACTATACAAGCTATATATTTTTGTCATTTAAAAAATTGAAATAACTTATTTAGGTTATAATAAAGCAAAGGTAAATGTAAAAGTAACTATGAGTTAGTGTTGCATTTAAATACTCACTACTGCATGGACACAAATTTGGCTTCCTCCTTTTGCACAATTTCAATGCTTAATACTGAAACACTGCTCTTCACTGTCCATTTTGTTAATGTACCTCCTTTTTTACCTCTAAGGGAATTTGCATGCCTATATAAGTTTTTTTTTATTGTTCATTGTTCTTATGTTATTTTTCTTGCCTTATTTCATATTAACCTTTGCTTTATTATATAACCTAAACAACATTTTGAACAATAAAACAAAAATAGCTATCTGGCACTTAGGGTGTATAGTTCAATTCCCCATAGGCAACAGCTTAACTTGCTCTGCTATTTGTACAGCTTACACTTGTTTGTCTATTGCAGATTCTTGTTGGAGGGCTTCAAGAGCTACACAAACTGAAACTAAAATAACAATATCGGAGACAATACTTGATCAATTTAAAAAAATGTAAATAACGTTTTCATATGATCCCCTAGCTGCACATATAGTGATTTCAGTGGCCATTTAAAACAATTGACTCTACTTTGTGAGATCATGATAATTCCTGTTTCTGGGGATGTTCTATGATGTATCCCAGTCTAGATAACATTAGCTTCTCTATAGCTCATGTGTACAGAAGTCTTACATCTATATGTGTGCCAGTTGTCTGAGAAAGCCATGGTATAATGTAAGATTACCCCCACGGGTACCAATGTGTCAGCACAACCCACATTGTGTACCCTCCTCAATACTGTATCATTAAGATGAGGTTAATAAGTGACAAAGTCTCAAGTTTTGCTTCATCTCTCTAACCATGTTATCATTCACCATAAAGTAACCCTTTATTTCGAACCCAAACATGTTACTGCTTTTTTATGTGATTAATATATTTTAGTGGGAATGCTCATCCTGAACACACATCGGGAATGGAGAATAATTCCATAGACCCTACCCAGCCCACAGTAGACCAGCCATGTGATATACCTCAGATTGGGCCGGTACAATAAGCTGAGGGGGCAGATTTATCTCTGGAACCCGGCATTCAGTGGTGAATGTGACAGGCACAGGCAGCTGGTTCTCCACCTTCACAGTGGCTGCGGTGCTTTGCCGTACTGGTGCCACCATCTCTATGGTGCTTATGATACCAGGAGGCGTTGCTTTGAAGGTAACATAGTAGAAGAAATATTCTTTCGTCACCTCATTCAGGAAGGTAATCTGAAGTCAGAAAGCAAATGGTCAGTAAAAGAGAAAATGCCTCAATTTAAACATCCAGTACAACAGACATAATATTGTGTTAATTTATAATGACTGTATCTGATATAGTCTACTAACAATCTCCCTCTGTTTAAGGCTACCATGTTGACTATGTTTTTTTTGATCCTATCCTTGGTGACTTGTATTCTAGATTCTCCTGCCTCTTTACCAGTTCAATCTCTTACAGTTAGAACTCGATGTTAGATGGTTCTCTCATTATGTCCAAATACAACTGAATAAGTTATTAGTGTGTCCGGTGGAAGGATGTCCTACCTTGGTAGAGAACATCCCCTCTTTGTGAGAATGGAAAGTCAGCCTGTAATCTCTCCTCGAAGCTGCTGGCACCTCTACATAATCCATACCCTTAATGCTGGTGGAGCAGTCCAGGTGATCGGGCTTTATCATTTCCACAGTTGCACGAAACCTGGCGAGAGGGACAAGAAAGAGATGAAAAGTTTCTATTTGCAGTACAGCAAAAAAGTACCCTAGATGACACTGTTTCATTATATTACAAAATATATAAAAGTTAGTTTTATGGTCAGAAAGTGAGTTTGTGTCTCTAATATATACCCATACAGCAGTGATGCCAAAACTATACAGTTTTGATTGTGATGTTATAACCAAAATATTCACAACATTTCTTAGCAGATGATCATGACATATATTACTACAAACTCAGACATCTCCTCACCTCTGTGGTTTGTTCAGCCAATTGCTGATCGCGAGTAACTCTGTGTAGGATGTCTTGCAGGGCACCTCTCGAATTATATTCCCTGAAGATTTAGGGGGTTCAGCCACACCCTGCAGAAGGTACAATAATCCTGTCCCATCAGGTAATGGGAAGAAGACTGAACCCTGAAAAGACAAGCAGGACACCGACTTATTGTAGATAGAGTCAGGGACAGACTCTTCTTTCTTTATATTAGTATCGCGTAACTCCCATCACAAAGTTATCACTAATATACCCAGGTCTGTGTATTCCAGATCTTAGCTAATTAGCATTTATATTTACCCATGTCCGAAAACAAAAAGCAGCATCTTAATTATAATGAAAGCAACTCCATGTCTGTTTATGTCCAAATTGTGATATAATTCCTAAAGTAAACACCTGGAAAGTCAGTATAAAAACTTCTTGATCCCCAAAGACAATAGCTACAACCTTCACATATCTAGAAGCTGAATACAATGGCACCTTCATGGCTCCATAGCAGTATATGTCTAACAAGTTGTTATCTCTTCTTTCATACTAGGTCCTTTGGTACAAGGACAGGGTATTGATAAATCAGAGGGAGAACTTTATCTATGATTAATTTAAATAATTGAATACCTGGGCAGAGCCAGGGTCTGATTGGTTGTGTTTAACTATGTGGAAGCTGCTACCCTGTATTCCTTTGTGTGGCTTTCCTGCTACCAGCTGTATGTAACTATCTCAGTTAGACATCCAACTGTATTTAGACCTGAATCAAAGTATTAAATGCATATACCTCTATAGTTATCACAATCACTTTTTTGGGGGCAGTTTCCGTAAGTTTTCAGCCCTTTTTTTAAAGGCTGAAAAGGGCCCCCTAGGCTTGTACTCGAGTCACCACCCGCGTGTCTCTCTTCCCCCCGTGGCTCTCCCCCCCCCCCCCCCATGGCTCTTTCCCTCCCCCTCCCTTATCATCCTCAAACCCCCCATCCTCAACCACCCCCACATCATTAACCCCCCCATCCTCATCCTCGGCCCCCCCCATCCTAAACCCCCACTCCTCACTTTACCCCTCTAATTACCTCCCCCTCTCCCTTTCCCCTCACTTAACTTCCATCTGCAGCTGCTCCTTCCGTCTGCGTCGGAACCCGGCATATGCTAATGACGTGACGTTACAAGCGCGCCACGTCATTAGCATTGGCCGGGTCAAGAAGCAGCTGGAAGGAGCGTGGAGGCGCAGCTGCAGATGGAAGGTAAGTAAGGGGAAATGGAGAGGGGGAGGTAGTTAGAGGGGTAAAGTGAGGATGAGGATGGGGGGGTTGAGGATGAGGATGGGGGGGTTGAGGATGAGATTGGGGGGGTTGAGGAAGAGGATGGGGGTTTGAGGAAGAGGATGGGGGGGTTGAGGAAGAGGATGGGGGGGTTGAGGAAGAGGATGGGGGTTTGAGGAAGAGGATGGGGGGGTTGAGAAAGAGGATGGGGGGTTGAGGAAGAGGATGGGGGGGTTGAGGAAGAGGATGGGGGGGTTGAGGATGGGGGGGGTTGAGGTTGAGGATGGGGGTTTTAGGAGGGAGGTTGAGGGGGGAGGTTGCGGATAAAGAGGGGGTTGAGGATGAGGAGGGGGTTGAGGATGAGGAAGGGGTTGAGTATGAGGAAGGGGTTGAGTATGAGGAGGGGGTTGAGTATGAGGAGGGGGTTGAGTATGAGGAGGGGGTTGAGGATGAGGAGGAGGGGGGAGGTTGAGGAGGAGGGGGGAGCTTGAGGAGGGGGGTTGAGGATGAGGGGGGGGGTTGAGGATGAGGGGGGAAGGTTGAGGATGAGGGGGGGGGAGGTTGAGGATGAAGTGGGGGAGGTTGAGGATGAGGGGGGGGAGTTGAGGAGGGGGGTTAAGGATGAGGATGGGAGGGTTGAGGAGGGAGGTTGAGGATGGGGGTTGAGGATGAGGAGGGGGGTTGAGGAGGGAGGGTGAGGAGGGAAAGAGACACAGGGAAGGGAGGGGGAGGGAAAGAGACACAGGGAACGGAGAGGGAGGAAGTGACACAGGGGAGAGAGAGGAGGGGAAGAGACACAGGGGAGAGAGAGGGGGGGCACAGAGGGCTCACAAGGCTGGGGACACAGAGGGCACACGAGGGAAACAGGAGCAGCACATTTCCCACCCTCGGCTTATACCTGAGTCACTAAGTTTTACCAGTATTTTGTGGTAAAATAGGTGCCTCGGCTTATACTCGGGCCGGCTTATACTCGAGTATATACGGTATTTAGATTTGATTATATTTAACATGTATATAAGTTATGGTATGAAAGATTTATAGTTGTTCTCATAGTATGTAAGTCACCAGCCTCTTTTTCTCCTCTTCCCTATAAACTCATATCAACCTTCCCAAGCGCTTTTTTAAGTGCAAACCTGAAAACTGATAGACATTTTTTAACGAGGTGATACTACATGTGACAATAAATGTTTCCTTTAGTTTCACACGGATTTGATTAGAGAACATTTTAACTACATATACATTTCTCAACAATCAATAATCACCCAGAAAATATTCAGACTCTTGGGAATCATGGAAGCACAGATTAAGGAAAAAATACAGAAAATGGGACATATCTGGAGGAGAACAACTTTCAAGAAATAAGTAAAATATTATTTTATCATAAAGAATATGCACTGAGGCTTTGCATGTTATTAAATAAATGGTTCTTCTTCAAGCTTATGTCTCTTGCTTGGGGATATATCAAACAACTCATTTTGCCTCTGTGGTAGGGTTACCTCAAGCTTCTTGCCCTCCTGGGTCATGACCAGAGGATGGAATGTGATCTCATACGGCTTCTGCTGCTGAGCTTCCACAGTGACTTTATCTGGACCTGTCCAGTATTCTCCATCAATGATGGGATTCAGCTTCCAGGATTGGTGAGTTTTATTACTCAGGAGGATGGTCTGAGTGTGTTTACTTCTCACCAGGCACTGGAAATGTATAACCTGCAGCAAAGATAACAAATAGGGTAGTGATGGAGCGGTATGGCAAAAAGAATCAGGTACAAAGGAACCAGGAACCATTATTTTCTTGTCTAAGAAACTAGATTACAAATTGTACACACATTTAGCTGTACTCTTCCTCAATTATCTCTAGAAGGAAAGACAATCACACCGAGTTGGCTTTGGAAGGACAAGAATTGCCAAGCCCCAGATGGGATTCTGCTAGCTTAGTTACCTCCTTTGTGGATGGCAGGCCAACACAGGAACCATTCAGAGTTAGCTTCAAGGGCTTGCTTCCTTCAACTGAACAAATCAGGTTCTCGTAGTGAATGTCAGACTTAACCTCACAGGGGTGAAAGGTCACATTGAAGATGACCTCAGCACCAGCAATAATGTAACCCGAGGTTGGGGATATTGAGAAGTCTGGATGAAACTTCTTTATGTCCCATTGAAACCTGCAAACAGAGGGTAGCAAAAGCCAATGATAAGCAGTAAGGTGGCAAGTGATATGCAGTTTAAGTGCCCAACATCAGTGCCCATCTTAAACTTGAGGCACCAATTTACCAACACACATTCAGTGCTTCTGCTTTGGCAAGAGGTGCCAGTCCCTTGCTCTATGACTACTGCCTTCCTAGGTGATCATATTCTATATAATATGCCAGTCTTACTTTTGTTTTCTGTCAGGGCTGTCATTAATATTACTCTTTCTTTAACAGAGTAACCATTCTCACGGTTTGTGCTGTGCTAAGGGGGTGCCAGACACGATGAACATGCACTACAAGTGTTCCTCTTGTACTAGTCTCTGTGTCCCTATTCTGTATTTTTTTCCAGTTTCATTGCCCATGCTGTACTAGAGGGGATTTTCTATGCACCCAGGTCTTAGGGCCAGTCTCTACAGTTGAAGAATTGCCAGTCTCAATATTCATTATGTACAAGAGAAGATTGTGTTTTGTGTCAGGATGCTCTAAGAGGTGAAAGTCTCATGGATCACTCTATGCTAGAAGTTCCATGTTTGCACTGCAGGTGCCAGTCTCAGAACTAACTTTGTGCTAAAGATGCCATTTCCAGTGTCCAGTTAGGACTAGAGAGGCCATGCACTGTGGTCACCTTGTGTTAGAGACACCAGACTGAGAGCTCAGATTTTGACATAGTAGTCAAACTCTATGATCTACATTATTTAGTACCCTTTCTGTTCTAAAGGTGGCATTTTACATACCTGGCTCCCAGATCTCCAGTGTTACTTAGCAGGATCCTGCGCGTGGCTTGGCTGTGAAGCACCACAGCTCCAAATGGTATGTAATCTTGGTCCAAAGATAGCTCCATACCAGGGCTGCAGCCTCTAAGTAAAAACAACGGCAATGGCAACCCTGAACAATCCAGTATCACCTCCTCCGCAAATGGAGCAATACGACTTTGAGGGGTGAACTGCAGCTCCAGCTTGCACATCCCACCATTGGCAGCAATGGTCACCTCAGAGGTAGGTGACCAACTGAGGACCTGCAGAATAAATACAAATAAGTACAGGGTTAGGGGCTAGGTGCATTTGAACAACATCAAGGCACATGACCCTGCATTATCTCCATTATAGTGTTGAAGCACAATGGTTTGTGTGATTCCGGACATGCAAAATGTTCAAATCTACCTGAGTGCCTTGTCTCAATAGAAAATTAAGGGCTATCGGAATGCATTGATCTCAGATCAAGTAATGTGAGGACTAAAAGCAAGTTTCCAAATTGCAGAATGATTACTTGGAAGTAGGTTTTTTGCATGATTTACATGTAAATATACACACACTTGGATGCAAATGGAAGACATATGAGGGCTCTATACCTTGGGATCCTGCAACGCCAGGACACTTGGTGCAATCAGTATTGTACATGTAATAGGCACCATACTGTTATTTATAATGGGGACACTCTTCTTCACAGTCTTCCCCATATTCACAGTGCCAAAATTTGTCACCTTAAGTTTTGGGTCAGCAACGGCAACCTACAATACAAAAGCAAAAACGTAAAAAGCATCTGTCCATCATTCTAACCACCCAGCAAGTCTGCAAAAATGGTTTCTTCGGTTGGTAAAAAAAAAAAAGAGGATAAAACATTGCATCTCTATTTGAATTGGACTTAAAACTTTTTAGAGACAGTCCCTAAAATCCAGATACAGTGACATGATCATGTAAGGAGGACCTGAGCGAAACTCCCCATTAAGCAGATCACGCAGTTGTTCATAACAAAGGCTGGTATTAAGAGAGAGGAAATTTAGAAAGTATTCAGACTGGTTAATAAGGTATTTTTAAAGGACAAGATTTATATTAAATCTCAAATCTATTTCTGCTAGATATTGATTATAGCCCCCAGAATAAAATGTAAAATCATGACCCTAACAAATAAAGCCCTCAACAATAATGCCCCCTCTGAAATGTCTGCTCTGGTCTCAAAATACTACCCCAAACGCCCTGTTCCTTCTGCTAACAACCTTCTTCTTTCATTTTCTTATCACCTCCTCTCACTCCCACCTTCAGGACTAGTATATGCTGTATTAGTATATGGTGAGCTCAAAAGTAAGTGAGCGCAAGTTATTTTTGGATTGAAAGAGTGAGATGCATTGTCTTCTCATTTGCATGTCCCCGTATTTGAGATTTGCAAATGGGCTTACAAATGTATTACTTGTTGCCTATATTCTGTACGTTGGAAAGCTTCACCATATACTAAATGATTGTTGTAGAAAACTCAGTCCCCCAAAATCTACTGTACACATCAGAATCAGCCTCATACTGAGGATAGCCATTACACTTGAAACAGTACTGTATATGAAGAGATTCTTGATTTGTGCAAAATCCAACCCTATGCTTTGCTTAAAAGCGGTTTTATACAGCGAGCATATGCTTTAAGAGAGTAATGTATAAAATTGTTATTTTTGTATTGAAAGAGTGAGATACATTATCTTCTCATTTGCATGTCCCCGCCTTTTAGACTTGCTAATGGGCTTACAAGTATATTATTTTTTGTATATATATATATATATATATATATATATACAGTAAATACAGAGTACACCTGTGTTCACATTTAAATGTCTAAATCAAGTTAAAAAACCTGCTTCCAGCACAGAATTCCAAGAAAGACAGTTATTACACTGCATTCTGGGGAAGCTTAGTTGGGACACACAAATGTGGCCACAAATGTAAAAAGATAGAAAGATAGATACAAAGGTAGACTCATATAAAATCAATGCCATGTGTGTCTCATACCTTCAGCTCGATGCCTTGCCCTTGCAGCCTGATGGGCACCTCAGAATGTCCTGCCATCTGAAAGACCACATTTTCTTGGTATAATAATCCAGCACAGGGATAGAATGAGATAGGAATCTCAATCTGACCTCCAGGAGGAAGCACTTGTGCACAGAAGTCAATCTCCAGATGCGGAGTGTTCTTGTACAGACAGTCCAAGCTAGAGAGGAGAGATCACAGGGGGAGATGTTTTTAATTAAGCAGCTGCAAAATAATCTTAAAAATTAAAAAGGTTACTATATAAATATACTGAAAGTAACCCATCTAAACATATCTCTCATCTGTATCACCTCGCATACTCACCTAATCTCATGGTCCTCCTTGTTTTTGACAATAAGGGTTTTCCTAGCAGGGCGCATGCCAGCATAGTGTATAAAGCACATGCCAAAGTCATGCTGTGTAAAGGAAAAGTGCACTCCAGGACTCACAGCAGTGGCACTAAGGCTGCATTTCACCTCAGGTCCATTTTCTATCTGCGGAAACACAATACACTATTACTTCTCATGTACACAGTGCTGCAATGTCATCTAATGTACTGCACAGAGTGCTGCAGTGCCATCTAATGTACTACACATAGTGCTGCAGTGTCATCTCATGTACTGCGCACAGTGCTGCAGTGTCATCTCATGTACTACACACAGTGCTGCACCAGCATCTTCTGATGTACATAAGTACAACAACATCATCATCTCATGTACTGCACACAGTGCTGCAGTGTCATCTCATGTACTGCACACAGTGCTGCAGAGTCATCACATGTACTGCACACAGTGCTGCAGAGTCATCACATGTACTGCACACAGTGCTGCAGTGTCATCTCATGTACTGCACACAGTGCTGCAGTGTCATCTCATGTACTGCACACAGTGCTGCAGTGTCATCTCATGTACTGCACACAGTGCTGCAGTGTCATCTCATGTACTGCACACAGTGCTGCAGTGTCATCTCATGTACTGCACACAGTGCTGCAGTGTCATCTCATGTACTGCACACAGTGCTGCAGTGTCATCTCATGTACTGCACACAGTGTTGCAGTGTCATCTCATGTACTGCACAGAGTGCTGCAGTGTCATCTCATGTACTGTGCACAGTACCTCAGTGTCATCTCATGTACTGCACACCATGTTGCAGTGTCATCTCATGTACTGCACACAGTGCTGCAGTGTCATCTCATGTACTACACAGAGTGCTGCAGTGTCATCTCATGTACTGCACACAGTGCTGCAGTGTCATCTCATGTACTGCACACAGTGCTGCAGTGTCATCTCATGTACTGTGCACAGTACCTCAGTGTCATCTCATGTACTGTGCACAGTACCTCAGTGTCATCTCATGTACTGCACACCATGTTGCAGTGTCATCTCATGTACTGCACACAGTGCTGCAGTGTCATCTCATGTACTGCACAGAGTGCTGCAGTGTCATCTCATGTACTGCACACAGTGCTGCAGTGTCATCTCATGTACTGCACACAGTGCTGCAGTGTCATCTCATGTACTGTGCACAGTACCTCAGTGTAATCTCTGACTGTAGCTACAATGTAATGGAAGGGTTAGTGTGTGTTTAGGCAGATAACCACTGGAGGTCAATTTGGCCATTGATATCAACATAGGATGTAAGGCGTTACAGGATTGGCTGACTTGCAGTTGGCCCAGTGCACCTTCTCTCCAGCCAATAACAAATTCTACCTACACTCTGGCTTACTCCTTGCTCAATCAACCTATCTACAGCCCCCTATTTTATACACAAGTATACAAATCCTACTGGGTCTTGAGTGTTTATGGCTATAATGAAGGAAGTTTAGGGTCATGTCTTTATTGCTAGGTGGTTGTACCTCCCCTGCTTTTTAACTTTACTGGTAAAACCACTTAGTTGCTGCCTTTTAAACCATGGCGGCTGGGGTTCCTGACCAAGCCACCCCTGTAGAAGCTACGGACTCACGACCACTTAAGTTCTAGTTTATACAGACCCTGGCAAGGTGCTGAGGGAGAATCCACCAACTTTCTGGAACAGTAGCATAACCAGCGTGAAGCTCCTTTTTATTTGCAGGTCCAGCTGGTTCTGTTCTGTCTTGTTCATATTGGGTTTGTGTAACATTTACCAAGACTCCATATATTTCATTCCCACTGTACTTTATTCAACTTTGTAAATAGTATTGTGCCAAAAGGCTTGCACTTCAAAATTATTATTGTTATTATTGTTTTTTTTAATAAGGATTAACAGGGCAGTACTGCTTCAGAAGACACTATCCAGGTCTGTCACTTGGTGGGTTCTAGATTTTCTGGAATATAACCCCCCCCCCACCAAAAGTTGTTTGGACTGCACCACTAGTGTCCGAATTGTAATCAGAAATGTATTTGAGAATTTATATACTGAATCGCATGAGATGCTAGGAAGTTGCAGGATCAAAGGGCAATGTTTCTCACCTTTATAATCAGATGAGTGTCCTTTAAAACACATTTCTTGTCTGGTTCAAAGGTCAATATGCTCTGAATTCGCTGCCCTGGGGCCACATCACTCCGGTCTGGAGAGATGCTCAGATATTTCTGTACAGCCAGAGGGGCAAGCAAATCGCAGGAAAAACTGAAGGGGAACAGGC
Source organism: Discoglossus pictus (assembly GCA_027410445.1). Taxonomy (NCBI): domain Eukaryota; kingdom Metazoa; phylum Chordata; class Amphibia; order Anura; family Alytidae; genus Discoglossus; species Discoglossus pictus. The sequence goes on along the minus strand of CM050176.1, from coordinate 36,087,847 downwards.
CGTTATTGAGCACGTAAAACTGGAGAGTACAGCGGTCACTAATGTCCACCTATGAATAGGATAAGAAGAAATAAACATAAGGAACAGAAACTCTGCTGGCATCAAAACATTGTGTATGGCAGATGGCTCCACATTGAACCTCGCTCTACTGCAAAACTTGCATGGGTGATTATTCTGTAAATTGGCACAACCTAGAACACAATATACACAAATGACAATTAGCGAGTGCTTCACCTTCCCCAGATTCATTTCATTGGGTGTCTGAATGCTCAAGGTAGTGACTTTGCCCGTACTGTCCTGGCACTGGATGCAGGCATCTGTCAGATGCCCTTCTGCCTTCACATTCATGTGCAAAGGCTTGGTCTTCGTCTTGATGTCACACACAAGGTTGAAGTTCAGCTCCCCAACTTTGGATGGTTTTATTAGGATGTCAATGGGAATCCTGGAATATAAGAGACACTGATCAGGATATCTCGGGATTCAGCTCCGTTATATGTTTTTTTAAAGTAATAACACAAACCAGACTATATCAGAGCAGATCCTAACAGCAGTGGAATTTAGCTCACAGTTTGAAGCTCATTTGGTCACCAAAGCTCACATACAAATTCCACATGTCTTAGTGTACTCCGACACTGACCCAGTAAGCAGAACACTGAATCTTACCATGATAATGAAATCTGATACAGTTAGGGTATAACCAAACCAGAGTTGGGCCATTATGATACATGTCCTGAAGCCAATGTGTTCATTCAATAGAATGTCGCAAAATTGGTTTTAAATTATACTAGCTACTTGCCTGTCAAAAATGACAGCAATTACATTTTAATGCGGGTAATGCTGTACCTTCGGCACTCATTGTGAGCCTCGTGCTGAGCGCCTCTCCCCACGTCAACTTTACGGGCCTTGCAATGAGCGGCTTTGCTGCTCATTGCAGGTCTTGGCAAGCCACGACTTTCATGCTTCGCAATGATCACCTTCGGCGATCATCACGTGGGTCGCAATGAGCGCCAAAGGCGCGCATTCCAAACCTCTCCTGACATTCTGACCCCTGTGTCGTCCTCTCTCCCTCCTCTCCCTGCCCTGTGTATTTTGTTTTTCCTTATTTCCCCCGTGTCTCTCTTCCTCCATCTCTCAGCCCTGTGTCTCTTTCCACCCTCTCCCTCCCATCTGTCTTACTCCTCTGTGTCTTTATTGAAGTTTTGCATGTCTCGCGATGAGTGCCGTTGCTTGCCTTGTTCGCCTACATTTTACTGGCTTCAGGTTTGTTTTTATTGGCATTGGCTAAGTGTTACTGGCTTTAGGGTTGTTTTTACTATCTTCGGCCTCGTTTTTATCCAGTTACGTTTTTTCGGCTGCCTTTTTTTCCCCTCACTTTTTCATTTGCCAAAAAACACCAAATATACCTCAAATTAGCTTGCAACCTCACTCACAGGCTCCCTGACTCTCCCCCTGTGCTGTGTGTGAGTGATAGGTATTTTTTTTTTATTATTTGGCATTTTTTGTGGTCTTTCGAGTCAGTGGTTTATCCGTTAAAGTCGTAATTTACTGTCTTGCAGCCAAGTCCTACGAGTCTCGCGATCAGCCCTGCAACGATTGCCTTCGGCACTCATTGCAGCCTAAGTCCCACAGGGCTCGCAATGAGCGCCCATGGCCCTCATCGCGAGTCCTGCAATGAGCGCCTTTGGAGCTCATTGTAGGCTGGCAACTGCGTGCCTCGCTATGCACGGACCGCAATTTTTAACATTGAATGACCGACAATTCGCAATTAACACAACTATATATGTGTGATTATATATATATATATATATATATATATATATATATATATATATATATATATATATAGATAGATAGATATAGAGAGAGAGAGAGACATCCTGATAAATTCTTGACCTGGAGAGAGGCGCGATTGTCCCTTCCGTGGGCTTCACCCTCAAGATCTGACTGTGTTCCTCAGGTACATAGGAGCAGTCATGGAAGCTATAGTTAAGTGCTTTGTCTTCATTATTGATAAGATAAACTGTCTCATGAACTTCATGACCTGCAAGGGAAAGAAAGTTACATTGTAAAAGGCAATTTATTAAAAAAAAGTTTATATAAAACATGTAATTTGATGTACAAAAGAAGAGAATAAATGATAAAGAATGTGCTGATGTTCATATCAATGGGTTACCTTTGCTAATAGAAACAGTATTTATAGGGAGATGCCACCTTTGTTGCCTTCTCAACCATTAATAAAGGTAAAGAGGCATCCATTACATGTGTTGGGAACACTATACATAGGACTGTAGCAACTCCATTATTTTGAGTTTAATGTCAAGCAAAAAATAAATGCCAAGTTCCTCCCATCAAAAATATATTGATGCCATTTGGAATAAATCCAAACATATTCCAAATTCATGGATTTCCTCAGATATGTAATAAACCTTAATTTTATGGGTTTACAGACAGACTCTGTAAAAAATGTTATATTTCTTCCTCCACCAAACTGTCTTTGGCACAAACCCTAAAGCTTCCAAATGATGTTACCCAGTTCAGTGCTCGGTGGCACATTACACATCCACCCTGCTAATGTTGAGAACTGTACCATTAATAACATATATTGGACATTTTTTTAAGCAGAATCTGATCTCATTGCCTATTAGACAGTAACTTTCTTCCCTTATCACCACCAAACCTACCAATCAGGAGGCATCGGAAGTTGAGATGAGATCTATCCAGATAGACGGAGGGCTCACTGGCTTTACCCACAAGGAGGAAAGGAACAGAGATATTCTTCTCTGGGATTTGGAAGCACCAAAAAGATTCTGTGATATCCAGAACTTGAGAGACAAACTCAAAGGTGACCTGATGAGATTTCATTGAGAGAATTTAAGGTCCTTAATTATGTTACACATTAATAAAAAACATACATTTATACAAATAATTGTTGGGATTGAATTCGACAAGATAAATGCTCTATGTATTACATTGTATGCTGTCATTTCATTAGAGGAACCTGAGCTATCTTCTATAAGACATCAGGTTCTGAAATGATAAATAATTATTGGCCAATTAAGAAGTCAACAGTAATGAATCTAAATAGACCGAAAAAACAGGTCAGAGTTCTTCTGATGGCCTGGATAAATGTCACAGTTTAAGAAAATGTTACTAAAATATATAAATTATCATCTGTAATGGAAGAAAGAATGAATGGATTTTGGAATCTCGTATTGAGTCTCCATCACCATGGAAGGTGATCATCTAATGTATATGCAATGTTTATAGCAAACCCTCTATTAATGTCTTCCTATTCCACACAGACAGTTCTTTTGGTGCCTTGGGCCTAGGCCCAGCTCAACCTCTCACCTCCACTCTTTTTTGTGGATTTATCAGGCCATGTTCGGTCATGCAGCAGAATGTAGGTGAGATCTGTAAACTGGGGGGGTCGTCACAGATCCACAGGAAGGAGTAGGATTTATTAGTAGGATTGAGGATACTGAAGCTCCTATAGATAGAAAATATAACATTAAAGCTTCTCATTAACTACTATATATAAAATACAACTGTGGAAAAGAATGGTTATTCCACCAGAACAAGCAACGAGGAGACAATCAGCTATCGCTTTACTCCATTAGACACAAACCACTATTCCTGAACTAAATTAGACACCAACAGCCATTCCTCCACCAAAGATAACAACATTCATCATTTTGTCTTTTAACCCTGCACTCCAGGGGGCACAAACCGCCAGTCCTCCAATAAAGTAACAGAAGGTGCCATCCCTGCATTCAGACTGAGATAAGCAGGTACCTGACTAGTTTGCATAATGTTATCACATCATTAATGATCGTGGTCCTTACCTGGTGCGCTTGGTCCCAACACCCACAGTTGAGAATTCAATGACCCTGGTGTTAGGGTCCAAAGTGGTTCCAGGTGGAGCTCCACGGGGTCCACTGAGTTCTGGATTTCGTCTTCCGTTGCTGATGTAGTCAGAATCCTCCAGCTGGAAGTGACAATATGGTAGGAGGCTGTGTCCCTTGACTGGGAGTATAGGTTCCTGTTGCTCCTTTTTCAGGTTGGGTATGCTGGAGAACGGAAAACATACATAATGTGTAAGTAAATAACATATTGACACAGATCACGTTCTGCCAAATTACATCTCCAAAGCCTTCCAAAACCATCTGCAGTATAACGGGCTGAGAAAAACAGTTATTACACTGCATTCTGGAAAGCTGAGCTGGGACATGCAAACGTGCCCACAGATGTACACGCTCTTCAATCCATAACCATTTTAAACATGGCTTCCTTTAAGCTTATGCCAGCTGCATTACACAGCTTTTATGCAAAGCCAAGGTTGGATTAAACACAAGCTAAGTATCCTATCCATGTACAGCTGTTTCAAGCTTACTGGCTATCATCAGCATGGAGCGGGATCTCAGCCTGTGTTGTGGATCTTATGAGTAGGTAGTTCACCACAACAATCATTTATGATATGGTGGGCAAAAGAGCGATAGAAGCCCTCCACTGTACATATTAATAGTCAGAGTATTACAGTTTATAGAGATACCTTTTTTTTTGCACAAACGTATTCATAATGATAGTGACAAGCTTTCGAGAGATAACCTCTCTTTATCAAGTCAGAAGCAGTACTAAAGGGATGAACCAAAAAGCACAATCACAAAAAGCAGAGATCTGTCCAGAGACTAGAATGGGGCACAGACAAGCACCATAAATAATGTCCTGTGAGTCTGTAGATCAGGTTTAGATAAGAAAATGTCACAGCCATAATTTGGGCCATAAAAGTCCCCAAAATCTGAGGATTAAAAAAACAACAATTGAGAGAGAAATGTGGCATGCTGGGTGGATCAGAAAGCAATGGACAGGTAAACAAATTACAACTGTCCGTGTGAGTTAATATACATTCTCTTTAAATAATATTCAGCTGATAAAAGTACTTGTTGCTTCCTATACTTTTATCCTATGCGGTCTTAAGTTTTTATCGCAGGTGGTATAAATAGCTATGTGGCTCTATTAAAGTGCTTAATTAATAACACTATAATATTGCATTTATGAGCTAATTAATAATGGCTGATAAATATTCTCAGTAAACCACATCTAGTGAAGCAGAACTTTGCACACCCAAAGGCACAATATAAAGTCTGACATAAAATTGCTCATATATCCTGCAATCCATTGTATGCCCCGGTACCAGATTCACACCTGTGATAGGGTACAAGATACCCCAATGTAGGTTTGGCCATGATATAGTATACTCCTGATCTCACCTGCAGGTTAGACGGCCCTCAAACACTCCAACCTCTGAAGGAGAAAACTTAATGAGGAATTCCTGGGTTTCTCCAACAGGAATGATCCCATTATTTGGTTGTATAGAGAAGGGTTGGCTGTCAAGCCTCACTGAATGTAATGAGGTTACACTCTCCAGGACGCTGACCGGTCGACTTTGGAGGAAGCGAGTGCGAGCAGTGGCTGGGCGATCTGTGGTGGACAGAAAGACACTTCTTCACATAGAAAATAACGGCAAACTAAACACAATCCCACTAGTAAAATGACAACCACAGAATATGTGGTAACAATTCCAGATATAGACACCCCCTTCAAATAGATAAAGACTTCCCACACAAACAGACACTTAATAAAGACACCACTGCAAGCAGACACATCCAGATTAAGATCCATTAAACTGACACTACATAAAACACAAAGAACCTTATCTTAAAACAGACACTATTATCCCCAGATACATATTTCTCCAAATCCATTTTTTCCCCTTTACTTGTATTTCTCACCATCATTCTGGAGCCCTGGGGCGAAACTGACAGATTTGACCGGTCCTGACATTTGCAGCTGCCAAGAGAAGAGCATCTGGACATTGCCTGTATTCTGAATCTGGTACCTGCATGGACAGTAATAGTGGACATGAGATCCAGGACAAATTCCAAGAGGGCCACCACCTTACTGCTCCTACCTCTGTCTCATGCTTACTTGTAAACTCGGGTCTGGTAGAGAAGAGTGTCTTTGAACTGTATTGGGTCACACTTTGCCTGATATTGTGCATAATCTACTATGGCGCTGACCAAGAGCTCCAGCTCACGAGACCCCTCACCTAGAACCACATGTGCCGGCTCTGGATCTGTCTCAATCACCTGCAAATACAAAAGTGGGATTTTTAAAACCCTTAATTACAACTGAATTATTTGAACGATCAGAGAAACAAATGAAACCTTCCCTGGGTTATCTTGAAACTAGAAGAAATCTGAAGATCATGTAACTTTGCACCTACTTTTAGCTATGTGTCTTAGTAGTAGTTGAGCAAAAAGTTAATCAATTCAAAAGCAATACATTACGTGCAGTCTGACAAATGAACTAAATTCCTTTCTCCCCAGTAATAACTAGAATTGTAATAATCTATTATATGCAGTGATACCCGTTCCATTAATGGACTTCCCTTATCTTTATGCCTTTCTGTCTTGTCAAGTGCGGCCTCTCAGTAGGTTGGTATAACTTGCCACAGTGGAATCCGTTTATTCCATTCTTAACAAGGTATCTGTGCTGGGAATAACCAGCATTTTATGTAAAGTCCACGCCAGGTGTACTGCAAATGTACAGGAATGCAAATGAATGCTTTGACTTGAAAACCTCTAAGAAATAGTTGAATTGCTTGTGCACAATCATTATGTATTCTGCTGGTAATGTCATTTTTATACCCTCATATACACCCTTACTCTGTCACCTGGGCACCCAAAATCATAGACTGATGGGTATGTGTGATTCTTCTGATTTGCAAATTTTTTTCTTTTCTCCCTAAGTAGCCAGCTCTATAGCCTGCTGCTGGAAAGCATAGACATCCAGTCATTTCCATAAAGATGTTTCAGTGTCTAGGAGTCTGCTCACTGTATTTCTGAAGTACAATTAGCCCAGGGTACGGCTAACTCTCACACATACCTTTTGCTTGATGCGGCGTTGGCTCACAGGGCTTTGGCTGATGGGCATTTGCAAGGCAGGGACTTGGCTGATGGGATGTTGGGGTGAAAGGTGTTGGCTGCTGGATCGTTGGGGTGATCGTCGTTGGCTAATGGGACGTTGGGGTGAACGGCGTGGGTTGATGGGGGCTGGAGGCTGGGGAGCGTCTACCCATCGTACTGTTCTCATACAATCATCCCAATCTGTCACTTTATCGAGAGGCTGGACGAATGAGATCCGGGAAACTTGACACTTCACCAGAAACCTGCTCAATGCCACAATTTCATCTGATTTGAGTGTAACGGTTACATCTTTAGCACAGCCTGCATGGATATGTCCCACCTGCAAGAATGTGTGAGCAAGTAAGTATGATGGATGTACAAGGAAAACATGATAAAACTGCACAAATAAGGACTAATGCACACCTCCGGCTTTATACTATAGGGCAGACCAGAGTAAGCTATCAACTTTGACATTTACTTCGGGTAAAAATAAATGTATTTTAATTTAAGTGATAACGAGTAAAATTGCAATTTTCATCCTCGCTAGTAAAGGTCTCAAACCTTCTCCAAAGAAACTACCCAGAGGGCTAGTAAATAGAGATCTATTAGCCTAGAGAATATTCTGTTAGTCCAAACATTTAGAAGAAAGCATGTGCTCTAGGAGTGATGTCATTAATTAATGCAGTTTAGTATGCAGACTATGGCATATTGTAAGATGCTTTACATGGCACAAGTTAAACAGACAGAAAGAGGTACATTTGCCCTGCTCTAGCCGGGTGACTACCTTAAAGGATCAGTGTGATGATATATTTAAAACGTATTCCGAAAAACTTAAAAATAGGCAAATTCTATTTAGAATATAAAATAAAATACAGCCTCTTATTTATTATCTGTTATGCTGCTATGGAATCTATTATTTAGTTTTTTGCAGATTAAATAGAAAGTTTGTAACTGCACAATAAGGCTGTGGTATCTACAACGGCCAGTGCTCTGATTCGGTCTAATGGCTCATTAGTTTTTAAGGACACAATGAGAAAGTAAACTACAGGATTAGCTAATAAAATAAAGTATATCCAGGCAGTAATTATTAATTAGGTATAAAGGTGAACACTATAAGGACTTAATTCCCTGTGTATATATTAAAGCAGCCAGGCGTGGACTCCCAGAGATATCCTGCTCTAAAACACATGACCCCACAATAACACTCACTAAATAAACTAGGTTTAAAAATCCTAAGCTATTCACATTGAGAAATGGCAGTTTTATTGTAAGGCCATTTACACATCAATAGTGATGAGTTGGATTTGCACGCCATGACATTATTTCATACCTGAGGCGAAAACAATAAGGGGCCTCCTGAGGGCCATTCAAATCTCATGCTGTCCTCCTGGCGGTGATTGGTCATGGTGAAGGTCACCTGGTATTGCTCACCAACATGACAGTCTCCAAAGTTGATGTGGTCAGACCGGGCAGCTGTTTGGGTAAAGAGCAAGAGATACAATTATACTGGGCGAGAAAAATATTTCATAAGGAATTTCCTTAGAGCCTCTTACTAAGCCTTGAGGAGTATTCCAGTAACCTTAGTAAATCTAGTTAAATACTTAATAGGAAAGTGCAGATACATAAAAAGAAATCTTACAGAGCTTTATACACTTCTGTTATTGCACCAAACTGCCATATTGGAACGTGTATAATGTTTTCAGCATATTTAGATGTCATGAGCCAGTCCTCACCTTGCACTACACCATCCTCTAGCGAACCCTCAGGAATGGAGGCCTCACCCGGGCTGTGGATATTATCGAGGGTTAAGTCCTCCTGATATCCCTCACCCACCAGCTGCACAGAGTTATACTCGTATTGGTTGCCCTGCACAGACAGGCGGAGCAGAGTTTCACACCGCTGGGCAGAGGTAGGGCGGAAAAGGACATCAAACTCTGCCGTATCTCCAGGGTGCAGAATCATGGCTGCCGTGTGAGCTCTGTTTCCTGACAGGGGGCATATAAAATAGGCCAAGAAAACATTATTGCACAGAAAGTGGATTTCCTTTTTTTCCAATCCAATTTATATACAGTACTTCCTCCTATTTGTGATGAGTGCTCCTGAAAGTATGTATCGGTTGTCTATAGTTATATATGTTTATAAAACGTCATGGTCTGTGTGTATACATAATAAATGATATCTTTATATTTAGGTGGTGGTGTTGCTGCCCTTTTCCAGTCTAGAGAGGATTCTTCAGTATTTGTTCAGGATGATATTATTTCTGTGTACAAGAGGCAGTTATCTGGTCACTTGGCTATGATAGAGATGTATGCCAGTGCCAGTTTTGAAAGCATCAATCCTGAAGGAAAGTCCTTAAATTTATGAATGACTTTCACATCAATTTTACAGTGGTGCATTATGGGAACATGGGTTTAACATTTAATTGAAGTTAAAGGGCCATTTTAAGCTCTTTTCATGTGAAATCTATTTATCAGTAAACCATTAATAAACATTGAAAAAATGTGTGCAAAAAAAGCAACAGATCTTTAGCCAGAAAATAGCTGCTGTGCCCTTTACCATCTATCTAATTGTCCTGAGCACTACCGAAAAGATGGCACACATTTCAACTGATAAACCGTTAATTAAACAGGCTTGGTAACTTGGAGCATGCTCACTTTGGAGATACAGGAGGTTATAAGATTGTAGGTATAGCCCCTTATCCTACAGAGCATGGTCCAGGTTCCCCACCCTGCCATTACATTTATCTCAGATTAACTATTTGTTTTCAGTAGTACTCTGGTCTTTGATAGTGGTGGTAGAATGTACAGTAGTGGCCATTAATTATACCAATTATATTTTCTTGCTAAAGCTTTTCTTTGCTGCTGTTTTGTAGTTTTAATGAAAATTAATTGTGAATTAAAATAGATTAAAAACATGAAAAGAGCTTACACTGGGCTTTCAAACACACAACTCTGAGAGCTTCCTCTGTATGACTAATGTTACCAGGCATATCACTGATATTAGACAGTTTTGTCCCTTTAAACCATGGTCTACAAATATGTAAATATGAGGCAATATGCCTGTAAGATTGGAGGTAAAACTGGAGCAATGTCAGCCACACAAACTACTTTACACGACTAACACTCTACCACATGCTATTATATCTACTCAACCTGTTCCTTACACGGCTAACGCTCTACCACATGCTATCATATCTACTCAACCTGTTCCTTACACGGCTAACGCTCTACCACATGCTATCATATCTACTCAACCTGTTCCTTACACGGCTAACGCTCTACCACATGCTATCATATCTACTCAACCTGTTCCTTACACGGCTAACACTCTACCACATGCTATCATATCTACTCAACCTGTTCCTTACATGGCTAACACTCCACCACATGCTATCATATCTACTCAACCTGTTCCTTACACGGCTAACGCTCTACCACATGCTATCATACCTACTCAACCTGTTCCTTACATGGCTAACACTCCACCACATGCTATCATATCTACTCAACCTGTTCCTTACATGGCTAACACTCCACCACATGCTATCATATCTACTCAACCTGTTCCTTACACGGCTAACGCTCTACCACATGCTATCATATCTACTCATAGTTACATAGTTACATAGTTACATAGTAATTAAGGTTGAAAAAAGACTTTCAGTCCATCAAGTTCAACCTGTTAAGATCTCCTCTGATCTGCAATATGCGGATTAGTTATTAATTAAATTATTGATTAAATAATTATTAATAGTATAGTATTGGAGAATGAATAAAGAGTTAGTCCATCAAGTTCAACCTTTTTAGATCTCTATTGATCTTTTTAATTTGGACTATTTATTATTATTGTTAATTGTTAATTATTGTTAATTATTGTTAATTGATCCAGAGGAAGGCAAACATAAAAAAAAAACCATTGAAACTTTGCCAATTGTCTCATAAGGGGGAAAAAAAGCAAAATTCCTTCCTGACCCCAGAAACTGGCGATCAAATTTCTCCCTGGATCAATATTCCTTCGCTAGTTATCTAGGATAGCCTTGAATGCCCTCTTTATTCAGAAATATATCTAACCCCTTTTTGAAGTTGTCTATCGAATTCGCTGTCACCACCTCCTTTGGTAGAGAATTCCACAGTTTAATCACCCTAACTGTGAAGAACCCTTTTCTTTGTTTAAGGTGAAATCTTTTTTCCTCTAACCTCAACGGATGTCCTCTTGTCAGTTGAAAATCTCTTGCTACAAAAAGCTCACTTGACAAAGCCTTATATGGACCCTGGATGTATTTAAATAACGTAATCATATCTCCTCTTAGACGCCTTTTTTCTAGCGAAAATAAGTTTAATTTTGCTAGTCTTTCTTCATAACTTAGCCCCTCCATTCCCCTTATTAGTTTTGTAGCCCTTCTCTGTACTTTTTCCAGCTCTAAGATGTCTTTTTTGTGAGGTGGTGCCCAAAATTGTACTCCATATTCCAAATGAGGGCGTACTAGAGATTTGTATAGTGGCAGAATTATATCTTCTTCCCTGGCTTCTATACCCTTCCTAATACATGCTAATATTTTATTTGCCTTTGCAGCCGCTGCTTGGCTTTGAGCGCTGTTACCTAGGTGGTTGTCCACTAGTACTCCCAAATCCCTTTCAATATCTGATACCCCTAGATTTGCTCCATTAAGATTATAGATTGCTTGGCTATTTTTCCTTCCCAAATGCATAACCTTACATTTATTTGTATTAAATCTCATCTGCCATTTAGCCGCCCATTTCTCTAATTTATGCAAATCCTTTTGTAGGGAAAGTACATCATTATCTGATTTTATTACCTTGCACAACTTAGTGTCATCAGCAAAAATGGAGACACTACATTCGAGTCCTACTTCAATGTCATTAATAAATATGTTAAAAAGGAGAGGACCCAATACTGAGCCCTGAGGAACCCCACTTATCACATTAGACCAATCGGAGTATGTTCCATTTACAACAACCCTTTGCTTCCTGTCTTATAGCCAGCTCTCGATCCATGAGCAGATATTTACTGCAATTCCTGTATCCCTTAGTTTGCTCACTAGTCTTCCATGTGGCACTGTATCAAATGCCTTTGAAAATCTAAAAAGACTACATCCACTGAGTTGCCCTGATCCAAGTTCCTACTAACCTCCTCATAAAAACTAATTAGATTGGTCTGACACGACCTTTCCTTCATAAATCCATGTTGACTGCTACCTATGATCCTGTTCAAATAGACATATTCTTGTATTCTGTCCCTTATTAACCCTTCTAAAAGCTTCCCAACTACAGAAGTGAGGCTCACTGGTCTATAATTCCCCGGATTTGCTCTAGATCCCTTCTTAAATATAGGTATCACCTCTGCTTTTCTCCAGTCATCTGGTAGAGACCCTGTAGTGAGCGAGTCTTTAAAGATTAGATATAATGGTTTGGCTATTACAGAACCCAGCTCCCTCAGTACCCTTGGATGTATTCCATCAGGACCTGGGGCTTTATTAACATTTATTTTCTCCAACCTCTTTTGTATTTCTTCCTGCGTTAACCAATTATTTAGTGAAGGTAGTGTAGCCCCATTATGTTGCAGTGTCCCAACCACTGGTACCTCCCTTGTGTAAACCGAAGAAAAGAACCTATTTAGCTCATCTGCCTTTTCCTGGTCACTAATTATCAGATGGCCTGTGTCACATTGTAATGGTCCTATCGATTCCTTCCTGGCCTTCTTCCCATTAATATATTTATAAAATATTTTAGGGTTAGTCTTACTTTCCATTGCAACTGACTTCTCATTTTCTATTTTAGCCAGTCTAATAGCCCTTTTGCAAGCCTTGTTGATTTCCTTATAGTCACATAAAGATGCCTCTGTTCCCTCCTTCTTGTATAATTTAAATGCATACTTCTTTTTCCTCATCATGATCTTTAAGTCATTGTTAAGCCACATGGGATGTGATTTACTCCTATTTATTTTATTTCCACGTGGTACATGCTGATGAGTATGTTTATTTAGTAAGGATTTGAATGTTGTCCATTTATTTTCAGTATTCTTCCCTGTAAGTTCTTTGTCCCAGTCTATATGTTGTATTGCTGCCCGTAGCCCATTAAAGTTAGCCCTTTTAAAATTTAGAGTTTTTGTTGGCCCCTTACAACTCTGTTTTTTGTATTCAATCTCAAATGAGACTGTGTTGTGATCACTGTTCCCCAAGGGTTCCCCTATTTTTACATTTGATATTATATCAATATTACTTGTGATGACTAAATCCAAGATGGCCCCATTTCTAGTAGGTTCTTGTATTACCTGGGCTAGATAATGATCCCTGAGTGTACTCAAGAACCTGCTCCCCTTAGCTGAGCTGCTGGTCTCGTTTATCCAGTTTATATCAGGGTAATTAAAGTCTCCCATTATTAGAACTTGCCCATGCTTAGCTGCATTTCCAATCTGTAACAATAATTGTATTTCCTCACTTTCAGCTATATTTGGGGGTTTATAGCATACTCCCACCAATATGCATTTAGAATTAGCTCCTCCACTATTTAGCTCAACCCACAAGGATTCAATGATGCCGTTAGTGCCAGCATAAATATCTTCTCTAACTATAGGCTTAAATTCAGGCTTAACATAAAGACAGATCCCTCCTCCTCTTTTACCATTGCCCCTATCTTTCCTAAATAGGTTATAACCATCCAGATTAACAGTCCAGTCATGAGATTCATCCCACCATGTTTCCGTAATGCCTATTAAGCCCCATTTTTCTTGTACTGCTAATATTTCTAGCTCATCCATTTTCCCAGGCAAACTTCTTGCGTTTGCAATCATACACTTTATGTTGCTATGGCTCTGCTGATGTGAAGTGCCTGCCACTGTATTTGAGGCCCCTATTAATATCTCCCTACTTTCTATTGTAACCCTCCCCCCTTCTCCTCCCCCATGGGTAAATAATTCATCCCTTTCCCTCTCTACCCTATTTACCCCAATACTTCTATATAGTCCCTCCCCCCCACCTACAAGTTTAAAAACTCCCCCAGCCGTTCTACCATCCTATTCCCTAGCACAAAAGCGCCCTCATCATTAAGGTGCAATCCATCCCTGCTATAGAGATTGTACTCAACCTGTTCCTTACACGGCTAACGCTCCACCACATGCTATCATATCTACTCAACCTGTTCCTTACACGGCTAACGCTCCACCACATGCTATCATATCTACTCAACCTGTTCCTTACACGGCTAACGCTCTACCACATGCTATCATATGGGTGGCCAATGCCAATGAGCAGAAGTGCAGTTAAACACTAACCTAGAAAACAAATGTTTTAAAAAGGAAATAATTATTGTAATGCCCTATTGGCCAAATCGCAATTTAATAAGTCTGCTGCTATTTATTATTATTTACCAATTTTTAAATGAAACTGAATAAAGTGTTTTTCTTTCATCTTAATTAGAATGTCACATTTAGACATTTGCAGCCTTATTAAATTGCAATTCGGCCAATTGAATAGGGCTCTGTATAAGCACATAGCATATTGTTTTTACATAAGTATTTAGTTAGTGACCTTCTATCCAAAAGCAAGGTCTTCACTAACTAAAAACTTATGTAAAAACAATATGCTATGTGCTTATATAGAGCCCAATTCAAATGGCCAAATTGCAATTTAATAAGACTGTTGGGTTTTTTCTTTACCAAACTGTACTTTCCTCTAGACTGAATCTGTATTCAGCCTGTTATATTAAATACAAATCACACCCCCTTCTTGAATTATACCTAATTTCCCATAAAACGTATCATTGAACTCAAATCTCTTAAACTGGAGGCTGAAATGTCACTTTCAATTGCATATTGATTTAGGTTTTTCAAATGTTTAGAAAGATTTAGCTCATTACTAGTTTCATATCTTTGAAATAGCTTTCCCAGAACAGATTGGCTAATGCAGCTCAGCCAGGAATGAATCACTTAAATCTCCACCTCTGTCCAAATGAATCTGTTTCAGCAGGAAATGTTTATTTTCCCCATTCTTGGCAGGTTTATTATATATATATATATATATATATATATATATATATATATATATATATATATATGTGTGTTTATTCATGTATATATTCTGTTTGTTCATTAGAGCTTTTGTAACAGGGCTTCTTTGTGCCTCAAACAGTATTTGGATCTTGAGAATTAAGCGTAATTATCATTAGAGACAAGTCGCCAGTACCTGCGCTATGTGAACCGTCCGCACTCCAAGATGGGTAGATGCAGTTGGTGTTGGGTTTAGGCTTTAAAGTGAAGTCTCCTCCATCACCTGGTAAATCAATCTGCAGCTGAAGGGAGAGGAATAGTCTTGTTACAGAGCATCACAAATAATGCCAGTCTATAGTTCTATACATATCATACATTATTACGGTGGATAATAAGTAAAGATACACAGTGACTAAAGTGCAAAGTACAGAATTATTAGGTATAACAATGATCAGTTGACTGAATGGACTCTTTCCCTCTGGGCCTTGGCTTGTCTCACCTGGGCAGGTATAGACCCGTCGTTCTTCAGAACTAGAGGAAGCTGCTGGCAGTGCCCAATCAGAAGCCTTTGGAACAGCAGAAGAGGACTCCCACTCCTGTTTCTAAGCACCGGGCGTAGAACAGTGACTCGAGGAAGGTTTCCATCACCACTTATATCAAAGGTTAAATTACTTGTCTTTGTGATTGCACTAATTGTACAAAAAAAGAGAAATAAAACAATTGAGATAAAAAAAAAAAAATCAAAGTATAGAATTAACCTAAATAATTCTCTGCATGATTAACTAATATTTAAAATATTCCTTAAGGTCTGCTTCTAATATTAGCTCATTAAACAGAAAGAGG
Source organism: Discoglossus pictus (assembly GCA_027410445.1). NCBI lineage: Eukaryota > Metazoa > Chordata > Amphibia > Anura > Alytidae > Discoglossus > Discoglossus pictus. The sequence continues at coordinate 36,072,035 of CM050176.1, read as the reverse complement.
ATCTTATAGGCTTATATAAATCATGAAATGTGCTCGGGCACAATGTGCTACAAAAATGGCTCTCCTCTTGTTAGAAATAGATGGGAGCTCTGAACGATCAGCTAGAATAACACAATTTTCAACAGCAGGTCCTAAGACTTGTGCCATTCCCTTAGACATTGTCTGTCGACACTCAGGAATGAAGAAAGGCGAACACTTACACACACCACAACATTAGTTACAGCTATAGAAAGGTTATTGAGCAACTTGTCTTCAATGAAAATAAGTACAGAACTAGATAGAAAGTGCAGTTTGTTACACGGACTATTAATCGGTTCAACATTTTCTGGATCTCAATGATGGTCCCCAAAAGCAAGGAAAGGGACCCACCATCAGCGGCTGCGTTATTGATTAACTCCTGTCACAGGTAGACATGGTGGGGGGTTCACTAGCATCCCGGGTAATGTGATTTTCTGGGTTTTATGGAATCCTGTTTCCTATGGGGAGAATTGCTTAGTGAATCTCCTCACTAACAGCCTTATTACATTGCTATTCGGCCAATTGAATAGGGCTCTATATAAGCACAGAGCATATTTTTTTACAGAAGTTTTTAATTAGTGAAGACATTGCTTTTGGAGAGAAGTTCACCAACTAAAAAATTCTGTAAAAACATATGCTGTGTGCTTATATTGAACCCAACTCAATTGTCCGAATCGCAATTTAATAGGGCTGAAAGTCTTTTAGATCGTTCAATAAGTCCTTGTCTTTCTCTAAACTAAGCTATTATTGTCAATCTTCAATCTATACCATTTTGGGATGTAGCATATCAAATAATCTGTCAATAATATTAAGCCATTGACTAGTACATAGGGAAGTTCTCAAATCCTGTCCTGTTGGTGTGCCCTGCGCACCAGGCTTGGAAACAACTGCCTTGGAGATTGAGATCAGTAGTACCTGCATCTAATATGGAAGAATTCAACTGTTCTTAATTGTCCTGGACTCAATTCTCTAAAATGCCAAACAGGAAAAATCCTTCTTTCTAAAAATCAAAAAAACTGTATATATCACCTTTGTATTTCTAATTAACCATACTAATTGGAGATAATGGCACCTCAAGCTTCCACCCACCTAGTATATAACCTAATCTACCATTCTTATGAGTGGGCACCTTAAGCAACTGTCACTTGCAAAGCAGATAAAAAAGGCATATTGCATCAAGTATAAATAATAGGTATTGGTACGGACGCATGCATAAACAATACCAAATATCTCATGGAATTAGAGTTAAAGCATCACTGGTTTTAAAAGATTTTATATGGCATTGATAATGGGCAAAATTTATTTTAGCACAGGGATTTATTTCCTTTTCTTATGAGGTTCTGTATGATATTTTCTCTGGACAATGCGCCCTTGTAAACTAATGAATGCCTATTACTCCATTTGAAATCACTGTCAGTTTTAGATGCCACATTCCAAGTGTGTAGATATCACCAGCCTGAATATTCAAAGACTTCTCCCATCAGAGGAAGCCAAAATAAATAAATAAAAAAACAATTTCCACTAAAGCACAGCTTTTCTTGCCTTCGGCCTCTAGATAAGCTTTTGTTGCCCCTCTTACCTTCCTACCCCCTCCACTGTGGCCTCAAAGATGCACTGGTACGTCTGCATGTTCTGTGGGGAAAATGTGACTCTGGCGAAGCAGTGGCCGTGGCTCGGGATGTTCATGCGCTGCGGCGAAACTTCAAAAATGTCGGAAATTCTTGCTGCTGACTAGAAAGGTAAATTGAGATTCATTATTCCTGATCTAAACGTCTTACATTCGCTCCAGCATTATTACATTTGTATCTAGAAGCTCTACAGCTGCAAGACATTGGGATATCTTCACAGCCCCCATGTTATCCTATAAAAGCTATTAATCACAATGTAAAGGGGTCACTTCAATTTAACAAGATATGAAGAGAACTAATCTCAGTTAGTTTATAATATCTATAGTCCCAAAACATATGTCTGAATTCTTATAGACAACCTGTTATTTAGCCTATGTGTGTGTGTGTAAAGGCTGTGCCACTAAATGTCCAATCTTGGCTCACGTACACATATTATAAAACTCTGTTCTATGACACAGATCTATCCGCATATACAGTGCCTTGCAAAGTATTCACCTCCTTGACTTTTTACCTATTTTGTTACATTACAGCCTTAAGTTCAAGGTTTTATTAATCTGAATTTCATGTGATGGATCAGAACAGCATAGTCTAAGTTGTTATGAAGCCCATAAAAAGCAACCAATTACCTTCAGAAGTCACATAATTATTGAAATGATGTCCACCTGTGTGCAATCTAAGTGCCACATGATCTGTCATTACATAGACACACCTTTTTTGAAAGGCCCCAGAGGCTGCAACACCTAAGCAAGAGGCACCACTAACCAAACACTGCCATGAAGACCAAGGAACTCTCCAAACAAGTAAGGGACAATGTTGTTGAGAAGTACAAGTCAGAGTTAGGTTATAAACAAATATCAAAATCTTTGATGATCCCCAGAAGCACCATCAAATCTATCATAACCAAATGGAAAGAACATGGCACAACAGCAAACCTGCCAAAGACGGCCGCCCACCAAAACTCACGGACCTGGCAAGGAGGGCATTAATCGGAGAGGCAGCACAGAGACCTAAGGTAACCCTGGAGGAGCTGCAGAGTTCCACAGCAGAGACTGGAGTATCTGTATATAGGACAATAATAAGCCGTACGCTCCATAGAGTTGGGCTTTATGGCAGAGTGCCAGAAGAAAGCCATTACTTTCAGCAAAAAACAAAATGGCACATTTTGAGTTCACAAAAAGGCATGTGGGAGACTCCCAAAATGTATGGAGGAAGGTGCTCTGGTCTGATGAGACTAAGATTGAACTTTTCGGCCATCAAAGAAAACGCTATGTCTGGCGCAAACCAAACACATCACATCACCCAAAGAACACCATCCCCACAGTGAAACATGGTGGTGGCAGCATCATGCTGTGGGGATGTTTTTCAGCAGCCAGGACTGGGAAACTGGTCAGAGTTGAGGGAAAGATGGATGGTGCTAAATACAGGGATATTCTTGAGCAAAACCTGTACCACTCTGCGCATGATTTGAGGCTAGGACGGAGGTTCACCTTCCAGCAGGACAATGACCCCAAACACACTGCTAAAGCAACACTTGGGGGGTTTAAGGGGAAACATGTAAATGTGTTGGAATGGCCGAGTCAAAGCCCAGACCTCACTCCAATAGAAAATCTGTGATCAGACTTAAAGATTGCTGTTCACAAGCTCAAACCATCCAACTTGAAGGAGCTGGAGCAGTCTTGCAAGGAGGAATGGGCAAAAATCCCAGTGGTAAGATGTGGCAAGCTCATAGAGACTTATCCAAAGCGACTCGGAGCTGTGATTACTGCAAAAGGTGGCTCTATAAAGTAATGACTTTAGGGATGAATAGTTATGCACAATTACTTTTTCTCTGTTATTATGCCCTATATGTTGTTTGCTTCACAATAGACAAAGTTGTGGTATGGTCTGTAAATTAAATGATGCAAATCCTCAAACAATCCATGTTAATTCCAGACTGGAAGGCAACAAAACACGAAAAATGCCAAGGGGGTGAATACTTTTGCAAGGCATTGTATGATCTTCTTACCAATCATGTATTGTTGTCTATTTCTGCTACTAAGATAACTAATTATTGCTAATAACACCTCAGGAATCTCCAAGCATCGTTTTCATTTAAACAAAATTTGATAATCTAGGGAGTAAAATCCATTATTTTATGTACTGTACTTTCAATGCTTTTATATTTGAGCCTGGCATTAGGGTTCAACATTAATAGTAACAAAAAAAAAGAAGAAGACAATGCAAATAAATATTAATAAAAGGACTACACTCGAGAATAAGTTTGATAAATATGAAAATCCTCTTTTATTTTTTTCTTCTTTATAATTTAAATTTAGTAGCATGATTTTAAAATATATAACACACACAAAAGATATAATTTTATGTTGAAAGTTATCTAAGGGTAAATAAAGCCACTGCGACAAGACCTAGAACATTTGGTGCCCAAGTACTAGACATCACAATCTAGGTCACAGAATGTAACGAAAGTGGAAATACTACGGATGAATATTGAGAATGGAAAGATCTACACAATATGCGTGCATTTTCCCAGAGTGCAGTGCAACAACTGTATTTTAAGTAATGATTAGCAGGAAATATTTTTTTTTTTTAACTTTTTTTAGAGATTCAAAAGTAAACACAAATTTAGTATTTATTTAATTTACTCTGTATGGTGGAGGCTTCTATTAATCTTTTGCCCACTAAATGATGTTTAAGATCAAAACAGCTGTCTGTGGGAAGGCCTCCTAACTTGCATAATCCATCCAAGGCTGTTCTTTAAAGCGTTGTCATACAGCAAGAATATTAACTAAAAGGAGCCATGAATAAATTGGTATTTGGATTAAAGAGTGAAACCTTCATGGGCTCATTTGCATTTCCCTGCGCAGTTTACCAGAGTGCAGTGTAATAACTATATTTCTCAGAATACTGTGCATGAAATATGTTTTTATCTTATTTTAGACATTCGTATGTGAACATAAATGTACTATTTAATTTGTGTATCTCTTAAAATATTATAAAATGTCTTAGTCCTTTGATGAATCAAATCCTGAATTTTGGTTATTGCTGTAATTATACATTTCCATTCCATAGTTATCATTCTCTGGTCACATTTTGCATTATGTTACTTACAAAAGCTAGATTTCAGTAGAAAGCAGACGTGGCAGAAATGGAAAGTTTAAGTTACTTGTAAATCAGTTTGTACCTTAGTAGATACTGGCCTCACGGTCAGAGCAACATCACAGGGGACCCTGCCTGTATTCATGATCTTGAATCGAGCTGTAGACGTCTGCCCAACTATCACATTACAGAACAAGAAACGATTCTCCTGTTGAAGGTACACGCCTCCTTCCTGCAGCGCGGGCGAACACTGCAGCATTCTGGCATCCACTACAATACGGTGCTCCTCAAATATGCTGCCAATGTCATCTGTCACAAAACCTGCATCCAAGACAGAAGAAATGGTCATAAATGGTCTATTGTGACAAACTACAACTTTGTCTTCTTTAAAACTTGATTAAGATTTTTCTACTTGTTGTATCAACCATCATTGTTTAACATCAATACAGATCTTTTAAACAGTATAGATTTTTATTTTTATTTTGAGTTATGCAAGTGAATAAAACAAGGCAATACTGTATTCACCATTTATAGTTGTTTATAATCATAGATGGTTTTACCAAACATCCAGAGATTGCAACGTATAATACTTGGGCACTATAACTGAGCACTAATTTGATAATTGGACATCTTGAAAACAAGGGGAAGCTTTTGGGGGTACTCACAGTAGAGTAATCTATAATTATCTGTCATTGCACCCCCCCAGTTGGTGAACTGCCAGGTTATGAGCTGTACCTGGTGTGCAGGCCTCTGCCGTAAGTCGATAAGGTATTCCACTAGGATGGTCTTCAGGGTTTTTGTCAGATATATCAATAGCGAGGAGCTCCTCATTTGTCCCCAGCTGGTCGGTGAAACATTCCACATTAATGACCTGATGTCCTCCAGGTGGAAGAACTCCAAATCCAGGAGCAATTGTGAACATGCCAAGTGACAGGTGTGCCTGAGAAGGAAGGAGTAGAGATTAAGGAACCTCATTCTTTTATATTCATTCTATGCATCAAACTTCTGGCGGTCTCCATATGTCAAAGTGCCATATTAAGGTCCCAAGTGTTGCATGAGTTTGGCACCTTGAGCCAAGTCCTGCAACCTCCAAGTTACAGCAGACACCTGGCCCTCTACCCCACCAGTTATTCCATCATGTATCACTGAGTGCTGCCACATACAGTACCTGTCCTCCAATATTGGCATCCCTCTGTAGGGGGTCTGCACGTTTGCCTTTGCCAACTGATTTGCTGGATCCAGAGTCTTCCCGAGACCGAGCTCTCTTTTTGTCATGAACAGGCCTGGGGGGAAGGGGGATAGATGAGGAGAGGAGGGAGGGAGACATGGAGGGGGAGGGGAAGGAAAGGGAGGGAAAAGAGGGAGAGTGAGATGAAGGAGAGAAGGGAGAGGGAGAGAGAGAGAGAAGGGAGAGGGAGAGAGAGAAGAGAGAGAGAGAGAGAGAGAAGGGGGGGAGAGAGAGAGAGAGAAGGGAGAGAGAGAGAGAGAGAGAGAGAAGGGGGAGAGAGAGAGAGAGAAGGGAGAGAGAGAGAGAGAGAAGGGAGAGAGAGAGAGAGAGAAGGGAGAGAGAGAGAGAGAGAAGGGGGAGAGAGAGAAAGAAAGAAAGAGAGAGAGAAAGAAAGAAAGAGAGAGAGAGAAAGAAAGAAAGAAAGAAAGAGAGAAAGAGAGAGAGTGAGAGTGAGAGTGAGGGGAAAAAAAAAGAGAGAGATATGAATGTCTTGGGGCAAAACTAGCAATATCAGACATTGTTATTGGTGTATAGATTAGTGTATTAGATTTTTTACATGAGGACGTTTTTTGATTAGGGTGGGAACATGGAGTTTTTCAAGGGATTTTGGTTTTGTGTCTCTTCGTTACAGTTTTTGTTTGTGTTCTAGTATTGTGCATTTTATTAAGAACATGTGTCCTTACCCCTTCTTCACAGGCTGTATTACCATGTCTCCTACAAGCTTGCTAATATTGTAACGAAACTCAATATAGCCACAATTCTCCAGTGTCAAAGTGCAGATCTTGCGACTCCCCAGGACCATAGCACCAAAGTTAATTTCAGAGGTTGGGCAGAGACGGTACTTTGCAAAAACAGAGCGCACAGTCATCCGTATTGGGATACTTGCAATTGTCTCACCTCCCTCACGAAGAGTGGGATCAATAACCTGCAACAAGTTAGATAAAAACCAACATCAAATTAGATCATTGTAGCAGCTCAATATTTTAATAACCAAACAAAGATATTTAATGATATATTTAAAAGTGAGTTTATACTCACTCAAAAAGGGGAGCACGTGTTGGAAGATTGAACATGACACATAAAAACATGCACTAAGCCACCCTTATATAGCATATGTTATTTTCCATAAGTGTGTTTTTCTTCCAGTTTTCATCAGGAAACATCAGACACTATACAAACTATCAAGAAAGAGTTATATTGTCTGGCAACAAAGTGAAAAAAATTTGACTTATTTACCTGACAGCGTAAAATGGGTTTATTAAAAATTGACACTTCCTCCTTGGAGTGGAAGAGAATCTGGACCTGAGAGCCACGGTCATTGGGTCCCAGAGTTCCTTTCTGGGGCACAATAGAAAAGATGGAGCTCAGATCTGGCATTCCCGAGCCTTTGGCTTGTGTAGTGAAACTGGGAAAAGAACAAGATTATTATGTTTTTCAACTACTAAACAATGAGTAAAGACAATATTATATATATATATATATATATATATATATATATATATATATATATATATATATATATATTACACACACATTTATTCCTGATTTTCATTTAATCCATTCTGGTTGGAATTTTGGGTGGATTTCTATGAAAATCACTTTTAATTTGCTGCCCTGGTAACAAATATGTTTGGTCTGTGATGGTGAAGCGCCAACAATGGCAGGTCACTTTGAAATGTGTTAAACTTGAGTTTTGTTGTAAAAAAATCAATAGGGCTATAGTCTCCTTTGCTAAAAGATTAGGGGGGTGTCTATCCACCACACTGTGTTTCAGTCTGTTGATTATGATTGGATGGTTTTGAAGGACTGGGTGCATCTCAATAATATCACTCTAGTAAATAGAATTGGGCATTCATGTGCCGTGAGCGCTTGTGGCAACCATTCTGCTGCCAGAAGTTGGTTAGAAAAGGCGTGCTTTGCTCGTTGGTTCACTTAGAGCTGAAGTTCCTCCTATAGGGAAGAACCAGTCTACCTTATGGATTAGGCATGGGATGCTTCCATAAGGGCATGGCTGTTTGGCTCCTAGCTGGCAAGAGAAGGGGGTTTCATGGTTTTGTGGTTGTTGTATTTTGTTAAAGAGGTTTAATAAATGTAGTTGGTGGCTTTGGCAGATTAAACCAAGAATGGTGTTTATCGGTTTATGGGTGTGTTTGTCATGGGGTAGGACCAAATATTAACTGTTGCGACTCCACATTACTTACAATAGTATAATATTCTTTTGAAGTACGCTGCAATTTTTACCTGAATCCAATCTCATATTTTCCTTTGTTCTTCAGTGAAAGGTTGTGTTTAGATTCTTCATTCACCTTCACAACGCCAAAGTCTAGACAGCCATCTGTACCTGGAGAGAGTGAAGTTCACAGGTCTTTCACAACATGTGACAGTAGGGAGGGTTATACTAGGACATATGCTATATTATAGGTTTAAACTTCAAATTATCAATTTGTTTGTTTTCATATATAACAATTAAATAATGGCAGCAAATGAAGGCACAATATATGTAAAAAAAGATTTAGCATGTTGTCCTAATACAATTCCAATAATTATAAAATGTTAAATTGTTAAATAGATTTTGATGCTTATAGAGACTAGCACCCCTCGAAAACATAATTAAATATCAGTTCTTGCAAAGTGAAGCAGATCATCTTTACACAAACTGTTTCTGGCTCCATCAGCCTCACACAGACAATGGGAAGTGGAGTCTAGTTTGTTGGGAGAAGGGGCAGACAATTATAATAGAAAAGATGTACACTGCCCAATACAACATGTTAACGCATATTGTATCATATGGTACACAATATGATACAGTTTTCTGTAACATGTGAGTATACACCTTGTGATATATAAATAAACATGTACACGTCTGGACACTTCCCCACAACAGCACCAGACTATATACAGAGAGGTTCACAACTGTACCTTTTGGGAAGCTGATATCTAAAGCCACATCATACGCCTCTGCAACAACTTGAATGTTTTCTAGCTGAACAATGCCAAGGATATTTTCAACATCAGAAACCTGAAAGAAGAACATGTTTCAAGGAAAGAAAACATTTATTTATTGTACCAACAACTGTTTTGGTATGATGAAGCAATACATTTATTAGACACAACCATTACATAAAATTAACTTTAAAATTCATTTCTTTTCATGTATTTTCTGAATTGTCTTACATCACTGGCAGACATACCCCCTGACCTAGGGCTGCTGCAGACTTTATACTTCAGCTATAGATTTTATATTTACAGTTGTGCTCAAGAGTTTGCATACCCTGGTAGAAATTGTGAATTTTTTGCATTTATTTTGAAAATTCATGCAAATATTTTATTGAAGGATAGTGATCATATGAAGCAAGTTATTATCACATAGTTGTTTGGCTCCTTTTTAAATCATAATGGTAACAGAAATCACCCAAATGGTCCTGAGCAAAAGTTTACATGCCCTTGAATGTTTGGCCTTGTTACAGACACACAAGGTGATTAAAGGTTAAATTCCCACACCTGTGGCTTTTTAAATTGCAATTAGTGTCTGTGTATAAATAGTCAATGAGTTAGTAAGCTCTCACGTGGATGCACTGAGCATGCTAGATACTGAGCCACGGGGAGCAGAAAAGAACTGTCAACAGACCTGCGTAACAAGGTAATGAAACTTCATAAAGATGGAAAAGGATATAAAAAGATACCCAAGGCCTTGAAAAGTCCAGTCAGTACTGTTCAATCACTTAATAAGTGGAAAATTGGGGGATCTCTTGATAGGTAGACCAAGAAAGATTTCAGCCACAACTGCCAGAAGAATTGTTAGAAATGCAAAGAAAAACCCACAGGTAACCTCAGGAGAAATACAGGCTGCTCTTGAAGAAGACGGTGTGGTTGTTTCATGGAGCACAATACGCCGATAAAAAATTTAGCTGCATGGTCGAGATGCCAGAAAGAAGCCTTTGCTGCGCCAATGCCACAAAAAAGCCCTGTTACCATATGCCCGACAACACCTTGACATGACTCACAGCTTCTGGCACACTGTAATTTGGAGTGACGAGACGAAAATAAAGCTTCATGTCACATCCATAAGCGCTATGGAAGGGGTCAATAAGGCCTATAGTGAAAAGAATACCATCCCCACTGAGAAGCATGGGGGGGGGGGTGAGCTCCAAAGGTACGGGAATATTGTGAAAATTGATGGCAAGATGATGCATGTTAGCAGAAAATACTGGCAGACAATTTGCATTCTGCACGATGGCTGCGCATGGGACGCTCTTGGACTTTCCAGCATGACAATGACGCAAAGACTTTGCATGGCCTGGAGGCATTTTGCCAAGACGAATGGGCAGCTATACCACCTGAAAGAATTAGGGGCCTCATAGACAACTATTACAAAAGACGGCACGCTGTCATTGATGCTAAAGGGAGCCACATAGTATTAAGAACTAAGGGTATGCAAACTTTTGATCTGGGCCATTTGGGTGATTTCTGTTATCATTATGATTAAAAAAGGAGCCAAACAACTATGTGATAATAAATTGCTTCATATGATCACAATCCTTCAATAAAATATTTTTTTGTGCCTGATCAGTCATATTTTCAAAATAAATGCCAAAATTTCACAATTTTGAGCACAACTGTATTTGTTCTGGCTACATCTATAAGTACCTCCAGACGAATGTTTTTCTTGATGTTGGTAGCTTTTGCAGCTTTGAAGTGAAGCTGTACAGCACATTCTGAACGAGGGCCAACAATTCCTTGATCCTGTGAGATTGAAAAATCATCACCCAGGTTTTCCAGTCCTGTTATATGCCAGGCCACAGGCAGCAGGTTGCTGTTTCTAAGGAAGACTGTCTTTGTTTCCTTCCTAAAAAGATACAAAATTTAAATTCATCCCTATTGCCAAAGCATGGAAAATTAGATGATTATTTGAAGTCACAGAAGATTTGACAAATTATATTTAAGTAAAGAACTTCATGGAGACATGCGGTTATACCCTCTAACAGGAGGACACTTATACAGATAGAAATGTAAAGCTAGAATGGAGAAGAGGGCGATACGTCTAAGATTCCCATCTGGAGCAAATGTCAGATTCGGACATGCATATGGGACTCGTCTTCAGTCACTTTCTGTATTACAACTTTCTATAGAATTATTTTTCCCTACACCGTAAAAAAAAAAAAAAAAACATTACAGGTGGTGATAAATAAGATATATTTAATAAACATATGTTTTTATTTTCCTGCCAGTTTTAAATTCTTAGACTTTATTTGATCACCAAACTTGCTTTCCTGCCCTCTCTGTAACGCTCTCTACTTTCTCAGGCCATGCCGGGTCTTTGCTCATACCGGTGCAGCAGTATTTTATCGAAGTGTATTTGTTTGCGGTCGAGTTCCAATTCCGGGCGCACACCTCGACAACAGATATGGAAAATGACCGGCTCAGGGTTGTCTTTGACACAACATATAAGGTTATCCTGAAACAGTCCAGCGGAGGTGGGGTATGCCCAGATGGAGAGTTCCTGTGAAGGGATATGAATTTGTTCAGCCAATCAGTTATATGAGAATTAAACAGTTAAGAGAAGAAGCCTTAACTCCTTTAAGGAGCTTACTATATAGCTGAGAAGACTGAGACCGTTTCAAGATTAGAATAGGAATATAATATACCATTGTAACTATTTTATCTTTTTATTTTTATTTTATTAAGAAGTCCTTTCAATGACTAGTCTAAAGCAGAATGTTGACATTGATTTGTTACTATGCGACACTGGAGTCTAGAAGTACAGTATCTTCATGAGCTGCAGAGAAAAAACAATTAGGAAAAAAAGAGAACTTTTAAGCATGTCTTATTAATATAGAACAGAAAAGTAAAACGGTATATAGGTATATTATATTCTTAGTAAAACCCAGAAATCTTCCATGCACCGTTAAGATATAAAAAGGAATACATTTCAAGTAATGATTGATCCAGTAGTACTGCACATAAAGTGCAATATAATGTAGCACTATTAACAGAAGCAATATTGTTACCTGCTTTTCATTGGGTTTCAGGTTCATTGTTGGCGGGTCCAGTATAAATGTAACTGCTTTGACATCATGTTGAAAGCAAAAGCCAATTTCTGAGACCATGGGGGACTCGTTACAAATAGTGATTTTCTCCATGTTCTCTGGAAACTGACCAGCTTTATACCTGTAAAGACATACACAGCTGTAACGAATTCATCCACACCAGAAGAGCCTTTTACTTTACTGTATATTCAGTATTATTAAATACTACTAGCAACTTGCCTGTCAAAAATGACGACAATAAAATTGTAAGGCAGGTAATACTGTTTGCCACAGACAGTAAGTGTTTTGGTCGTCTGAGATCCTTCGGCGCTCATTGCGAGCCTCTCGGTTTGTGTATTTTTTGTTATCAGAGGCGCTTTGGCGCTCATTGTAAGGTCGGCGCTGATCTCCTTTTGGCGCTTATTGCTAGCCTCTCCCCTGGTGTAGTTTCTGTGGAATGAGCACCGTTGGCGCTCCTTGTGAGGCAAGCGGTATAGGCCTTTGTCGTTTATTGAGATACTGTGGTGTTTTTTTTTTTTTTTTCTGTATATGTATTTTTTCATGATAATTAATTAATTAATGAAAATTAAAATTAAATTAATTTTGCGTGCAACCTGACTCCCAGACGTCCTGGCTGTGCCCCCTTGCTGTGTGTAATGTTTAAATTTGTATTTGCATTTTGTGTGTTATTAATGTTTTTCGCTGTGCGCGGTTCGGCCGTTAAGTTTGTATTTTTGCAACCTCGTAATTTTGCAATTTTGTACCTCGTACGTCCTTGGAAAAAGTCGTACATGCCTGGCTGTTATTTGCGGATTTTGGGTCGTGTAGCCTCGTTTTAATTTTTTTCGACCACCATTTTGTTTCTTGCTTGGCTCATTTTCAAGTTCAAAAACTCCTTAAATTAGACTTTAATTGGGGGGCAACCTCACTGGCAGATGTCGTGGCTGTCCCCCCATGCTGTGTGTGTGTTTATTTATTATTTTTTGGGGGGGGGGTTTCTTGTTTGTGGATGTCCGCGTTAAGCCGCTAATTTCGTATTTTTGCGAGTTAGTAAAAAAAATGTTTCTAAGTCCTGCAGCTCGTATTTTTTTTGTGTAAGTCCGTGTTTAGTCATTGCGTGTTATAGTTTTTTTTTTTTCAAAGTCCTGCTTCTGTGGCTGTTTGTAACCGCAAGTGAGGAGCCGTAGAGCCTCCCCCTCCGCAAATGACGACTCGCAATACGTAACAGTCCAGAAGTTTGAATGTCTTTTAAAAATGTCTCTTTGTTCTCACTAGATACGTCCTGTCACTATCGAAGACATAATACTAACAATTACTATTTAACAGTTAGCAATGAATTCTTATAAATCTATATTTTTGTGTTTAAGTACATGACATCACTCACTTGTCTCTACTTTTACCACAAAGGAGAGGACCAAAGTCAAATGTTCCAGTGCTCAAGACAAACTTCTTCTGGATGATCTCATTTGGTTTTACATCTTTCTTACGATGAGGGAAGACAATTCTGAAATGATATACATTGTTGACTAATATAGTTATTTTCTAAAGAAAATCAATTTAAAATAACAAGCATCTGCTGGGAAGTGTCTGAGAGTCTCAGTGTCGTGTTCCCTCAAGCCAAGAATTCTACTCCAAAAATGTTACAAATGTGTTAATTTCACCTCACTTTATACAATTTTATTAATAATTCAAGGCAATTCAGCTCCTTCAATAGTGCAACATTTAAGTTGATATAGTATCAAATGTTGGAATAGGGCAACCTTTGGGAAACAGTGACCACAACACAGTCTCATTTGAGATTGAATTAAAAAAACTAAAATTTTAAGGGGCCAACAAAAACTCTTAATTTTAAAAGGGCAGATTTTAAAGGTCTAAGGGCAGCAATACAAAGTATAGACTGGGACAGAGAACTGATAGGTAAAAACACTGAACATAAAGGGACAACATTTAAATCCCTACTAAATATACATACACATCGGCATATACCGTGTGGGAATAAAAGTAAAAGGAGTAAATCCCATCCAATGTGGCTTAACAATGATTAAAAGATCAAGATACGGAGTAAAAAAAAGGCATTTAAATTATACAAACAAGAGGGGACAGAGACTGCTTTACGGGAATACAAGGAAATCAACAAGGCAGCAAAAGCGCTATTAGACTGGCTGAAATAGAAAATGAGAAGTTAGTTGCAAAAGAGAGTAAGACTAACCCTAAAATATTTTTTAAGTATATAAATGGGAAGAAGGCGAGGAAGGAAGCTATAGGAACATTACAATGTGACACAGGCCATCTGATAATTAGTGACCAGGAAAAGGCAGATGAGCTAAATAGGTTCTTTTCTTCAGTATACACAAGGGAGGTACCAGTGGTTGGGACACTGCAACATAATGGGGATACACTATCTTCACCAAATAACTGGTTAACGCAGGAAGAAATCCAAAAGAGATTGGAAAAAATAAATGTTAATAAAGTCCGGGGTCCTGATGGAATGCATCCAAGGGTACCAAGGGGACTATGATCTGTAATAGCCAAACCATTATATCTAATTTTTCAAGATTCACTCAACACATGGTCTCTGCCAGATGACAGGAGAAAAGCAGATGTGATACCTATATTTGAGAAGGGAGCAAGAGCAAACCCAAGGAATTATAGACCAGTGAGCCTCACTTCTGTAGTGGGAAAGCTTTTAGAAGGCTTAATAAGGGTTAATATACAAGAATATGTCAATTTGAACAGGATTATAAGTAGGAGTCAACATGAATTTATGAGAGATAGGTCGTGTCAAACAAACCTAATTAGTTTCTATGAGGAGGTTAGTTAGAACCTGGATCAGGGCAACTCAGTGGATGTAGTATTTTTAGATTTTGCGAAGGCTTTTGATACAGTGCCACATGGGAGACTATTGTGCAAACTAAGGGATACAGAAATTGCAGTAAATATGTGCACATGAATTGAGAGCTGGCTAAAAGACAGGAAACAAAGGGTTGTGGTAAATGGAACATACTCGGATTGGACTAATGTGATAAGTGGGGTTCCTCAGGGCTCAGTATTAGGTCCTCTCCTTTTTAACATATTTATTAACGACTTAAAAGTAGGATTGGAAAGTAGTGTCTCCATTTTTGCTGATGACACTAAGTTGTGCAAGGTAATTCAATCAGAAAATGACGTACTATCCCTCCAAAGGGATTTGCATAAATTAGAGAAATGGGCAATTAAATGGCAGTTGAGATTTAATACGAATAAATGTAAGTTTATGCATCTGGGAAGGAGAAATAACCATGCAATCTATAAACTTAATGAAGCAAATCTAGAGGTATCTGATATTGAAAGGGATTTGGGAGTGCTTGTGGACAACCACCTACGTAACATTTCTCAATGCCAAGCAGCAGCTGCAAAGGCAAATAAACTATTAGCATGTATTAAGAAGGGTATAGAAGCCAGGGAGGCAGATACAATTCTTCCACTATACAAATCCCTAGTACGCCCTCATTTGGAATATTGAGTACAGTTTTGGGAACCAATTCATAAAAAGGACATTTTAGAGCTGGAAAAAGTTCAGAGAAGGGCTACAAAACTATTAAGGGGAATGAAGGGGCTAAGGTATGAAGAAAGACTAACCAAATTAAACTTATTTCTCTAGAAAAAAAGGAGTCTAAGAGGGGATATGATTACCTTATATAAATACATCCAGGGTCAGTATAAAAATTTGTCAAGGGAGCTTTTTGTGCCAAGAGGTTTTCAACTGAAAAGAGGACATCCTTTGAGGTTAGAACTAAAAAGATTCCACCTTAAAGAAAGAAAAGGTTTCTTCACAGTAAGGGTGGTTAATCTGTGGAATTCTCCACCAAGGGAAGTGGTGACAGCAGATTCAATAGATAACTTTAAAACGGGATTGGATATATTTATAATTAAAAAGGGCATTCAGGGTTATCCTGTTAATTAGAGAGGGAGTATTGATCCAGGGAGAAATTTGATTGCCAGTATCTGGGGTCGGGAAGGAATTCCTTTTTTCCCCCCTTTTGAGACAATTGGCAAAGTTTCACTGTTTTTTGTTCTTTTTTGTTTGCCTTCCTCTGGATCAATTAACAACTAATCTGCATATTGCAGATCAGAGGAGATCTTAAAAGGTTGAACTTGATGGGCTAAAAGTCTTTTTTTCAACCTCAATTACTATGTAATCATGTAAGTTTTCACTGTACAGTCAGAGATCACCCTACTCAAACCCTCCAGAGAAATGTTCAAGAGTCGCACTGCTCAAACCTTCACAACTTTATGTTTTAAGCTTTTGTGTCTCCTTTAGATGTGTAACAGACTGGTGATTCACGGGAAGATACAAAGATCCATCACACCCCTGGTGAATAGTCACTATGCATCGATTGATATATTGTAATGTAGTCGTTTAGGTTATGTTACTCATTCCAGAGGATGCAAACAAAAGCCCCATTGAAACCTTGCCAGTTTTTGCAGTTGGGAAGAAATGTAATCTGATTATTCATGATTCAAAATCCTACCTAGATTACAATAATTGGCATACCCGTGTATAACTATTTATTATCAATATATCCAAACTCCTTTAGACTTGCTTTATCTACCTAATCTGCTGTTTATTCCTTTTTTGGTAATGAGTTCCACAATCTGTCTCCCTTACTGTGACGAAGTCCTTTCTTTCTTAGATCTTTCTTATCTTGAGCTGATGTCCTTTTTTATTTTTTTTTTACATTTTGATGTATTTACCATATATTTGTCTTTCATATTATTTTGTTTTGAGAGGAAAAATATTTTACTATTTAGTAATGCATAAAACTCTAGTACAGTGTGAGCCCCATTATTTTGCTCCAATTTTAGAAATCTTAGCCAGTAAAGGAGCCCGCAAGACTTACAGCTATTAAATTGGCCTCTTTCAGCTAACCGCAAACGATCTGCGGTTTACAGGCGGAAAAACCCTACAGGCCATCTAAACCTGAAATCCGTCCCAGCTAAGCCTTTGATCCGTCAAGCCCGTAAATGTTACGATCGCAAATCACTATGAAATTGCTAGGAGTCCCCAAGGACTCACTGGCGTTCAAACCCATAAATGGCAAATGGAGCCAAAAATCCTACGAGTACTAGAGAGGACCCGCAAGGGGGTTAAAGTCCTGTCTGTAGCATTGTAAAATCAAATACAGTAAAACCCTGATTATCCAAGGGGACTGTGTAGTTTCCAGTTAATCGGGAGTCCAGAAAAAAACAGGGTCCAAACGACCTTTAAACCCCCTTAAAAAGGCATTAACACCTAAACTGGGCCATTTGGGCCCAGAAAAAAACAAATAGGAAAAAAGTTTGTTTTTTTTGTGCAGTCTCGAACTGCGGGATAGTGCCGGATAATGCCTGATTAATTGGGAGTTTCTTGCAAATGGGGAATTGAGGCAGGTGCCGGTTGCCTGAGAGTCCCGGATAATCAGGGTATTACTGTATAAAAACAATACTGTGTTTTAAATTAAAGGGAAATTGATGTAAGGTATTAATATTAATAGCACAGTATTCTAACGCCCGCAAATCAGCAAAAAATAATGTATTTTATGTTTAATTTCTATGTTATATTGATCACGCCAATCAATGTGTTAATACATATAATAGAACTTGCATGGACTAGAATATCATATATATTGATTATTTCATATTGCGTTATTTCTGGAATGCGGGTCCGATCGCAACTCAGACTTCAAAACAGTAGGTGATTGAGATTTAACCTCCATGTTTTAGTGACGTAATGATGACGATTTCTTTTACTATTGGCTCTGTCTAAACCCATAACCACGGGTTTGACTAATTGTGATGACGGGCAGAAACATGGTTTACGGATTTAGATTCCAGCCACGTATGTTGCTGGCTTGGCTAATTTAATCGCTCTGTAACATCCTGCACCATGTTTCTGTCAATGGAAACTTACTTGGGGTTCTGGCTAATTGTAGGAAAGGAGCATATTCCTCTACAATAGACCTGGTATCGGCGACGGGTCCCAACAAGCTCAAAGTTCAGGGTCTGGTCAAAGTTACCAACAGTGTTTGACCCAAAATAAATTCTGAGGGGCACTTCCCCACCTGCAGGAACAATCCAACGGAATTTACCCAACCTAAGGAAAAAAATAAAGGTATTACATGAGCAAAAGGGCTTTCATATATACTAAAATAAAATATTCAGACTGAACAGTCAATACAGAATTGAGCATCAGTCTCACCGAATAAGTTTGTCTTTTGGGGCCTCTCTAGCAGTGCTGCTTTGGTCTCCATCAGGCATTGGAGTAGTGGGTTCAGGAGGTGGAGAGTGGGTTTCCTGGGTCTGCTGTCCTTTTCGGACAGAAGCTGAGCGACGTCTGTCTCTGCTTTCATGTTCAGTATCTGCAGTTTTCTCCTTCCTGTTTCGACTTTTAGTCGGTGTCATCTGCTCCTCCTGTGAATACAGAATAGTTAAGATCCCACTTCCAGCTTTTCCACGTGAGTTCGACCTTTTTTTGCTTACCAGTAATTATTTTGTATTCAAGAGTAAATGTTCTAGGATTATTATTCTACTAGAAAAAGCTAGTATTTATAATGGGCAAATATTGGAGGAAGTAAACATCTGTTAAATGCATTACCTATTTATGTAACTGTATGCAGTCTTGGCCATCTCCATTGTTGACTGCTAATACTTCCCCCTATCTGGAAGCATATGCCTTGACATAACACGTTTTGTGACGGGAAAACACGCGCCCCCATAACATGTACCCAGCAGGTCTGTGATTTAATTGTTTTGTGGTATAAAACGGTTATCATTGTGAACAAGTATAAAAGCCCACAGCACAAAACAGGACCTCAGTTAGTTATGGTTATCTGGGTGCCTTAGTTTGCTATGAAGGGTATATGAAAGTTTTGCCCCCTTGAATAAATAGTTATACACTGTTACATTCGAGAATTTTGTTTTATTTAAGTTCTATATTGAAAACATTGAATCCTTATAAACAGATTCTGTTGTTATAGTTAAATGGTAATATAACTAATGGTTCATTCTTAAGGAGAGATAATCAGTAACTTTGTTATTATTAGTGCTTTAAATTCCCATTGGGTTTACTGAGCTTGTAATAAAAGGTACATTCTAATGTTGCTACATTACTTTTAATAGAGTTCTTTGTGGAAATACCATTGTTGGGTCTCTTTCTAGCACTGTCTGTTGGTCTTTTTTTGTTAGTATACAATACTCGAAAACTGGAGCTTGACAACGTGCTCTATTAGTCAATAATTATGAAAATACTAGTAACTTGCCCGTCAACAATGATGGAAACAAAATTGTAAGGCTGGCAATGGTTTTGATCCTCTGAGCACCTTCGGCGCTCATTGGGAGCCTCTCCCCCAGTGTACTTCAACTTTCCTGTTTTGCAATGAACACGTTTGGCGCACATTGCGAGCCCCACGAGGATTGCCTTTCCTCCGCCTACTGTACGGGCCGCTTTCTGCAGGGTTCGTTAACCTGAAAGTTTTGTGTTTGGGAATGCCATGTGTCTCTTTCCACCATCTCTCTTCCCTGTGCCTTTCTCCTGTGTGTGTGTGCTAAATGTTTGGCGCACGGTGACTGCCATTGGTTTTATTTTCAAAGTCCTGCGTGTTCGTGTTAGTGTGTACGGTGTGGTGTATTTTCTAAGTCCCGCGTGCCTGGCGTTTTTCATTAAGTGTTACAGTCTTCTGCATCGTGTATTTTGTACGTTCTGCGAGCCTGGCATTCCTGAGCCTCGTTTTCATGCCGTTTCAGAAATTGTAAGTTTTTCGTCTGCCATTTCTCTTCTCGCTTAGGC
Source organism: Discoglossus pictus (assembly GCA_027410445.1). Taxonomy (NCBI): domain Eukaryota; kingdom Metazoa; phylum Chordata; class Amphibia; order Anura; family Alytidae; genus Discoglossus; species Discoglossus pictus. The sequence goes on along the minus strand of CM050176.1, from coordinate 36,052,235 downwards.
GATTTTCGAGTGCTAAAAACAGCCAAATATGGGTCTAATTTGTTTGCAACCTCACTCCCAGGCTTCCTGTCTCTCCCCCTGTGCTGTGTGTGAGCATGGTATAATGTTTTGTACAAGATTACCTTAATTTTTTTTTTTTTATATAGTTACGCGCTTGAACAACTGGTGCCGGTGGAGGCTCGCCTAAGTACTGCGCCGCTGGCTGCAATGAGCTCCTTTGGTGCTCTTTGCTGCCTAAGTACTGCGCCGATGGCTCGCCTCGCTTTGCGAGGCTTGCAGTTTGACCGCGCCAATGGCTCGCCTCGAGGCTAGAGGTTGCGTCCCTGGCGAACTGCGTGACCAACATCGCAAACGTTACCCACACTGACAACTATATATATGATGTAAACACGTTGCACAAATATGAATGCTTTCTCAGTTTTTTGGGTTTGCTTTATTTATTAGCCATTTAATGTTCTACAGATAGTACTGGTAATCAAAACAATGACAAGAATGGAATTGGAATTTCAGGTAATATTTTTTAAGGCAAGCTGGTATTTCAGAAGTGTGGATATAGTTTTATAATAATTATGTCCTAATTCACAGAACAAAGATGAAATTAAGTTTACTCTTCATATTTTAGTAAATTAATTATTGCAAACTTCACAGTTCTGATTAAGGGAAAGTGAACTATTATAATTAAGTTCCTCTGGTTTTAATCCATCTTACGCTCAGTTACCTTTGGTGTTGGGACACTAAGTGTAGCATCTGTCTCTGGGTCAGCTTCCTTCTTTTCTTCAACTATAACGTTGGGATCATCTGGAAATGCGGCAATGAATGTGAAGTGGCTCAGTATTTCCTGGTTAGGAGATTCAGTCCTCATTTCTGGATACTGGACTATTGAGAAGTAGCAAGAGGATACAGCTGAGTGGTTGAAACGGCCAAATCCAAGATCTTCGATTATCTAGTTAAGAAATCAGGAGAAGCTCGGTCAAATATAAATGCAAAGCATATTACAAACCACTCTACAATGGGAGCCAATATTTCAGTTTCTGCTTTTAAAGGGAGGAGCAGATAGTTGAATGCTGAGGAAGCTTCCATTCTTTACAATGGTAATGAGACTATTCAAAATGTCAGTGCTTTCAACATGACTATTAGACAATAGTTTATAATAGCACAAGCTCTATTACAAGAGCTTAATGAAAGCAATGGAAGCAGACAGTAAAGTCTGAAGAATTTTGAAATAAATTCTAAAGGACAGGAACCTTGAAAGACCCTCACGCTGTGTTACACCCCCAGGATATACGCTCTCTTGCACAATAGAGATAGTAGATGGAGACTTTGCTCTGCTATGGTCAATGAAACGTGGATAACCCACTAATTAATCTTTTTTAATTATATATTATGCATAATTTTTTTTTTCTTTTTGCATTTTTAGAATTTTTTATTTTCTTCCAAAAACTATGAAAAAAAGATATTACAATTTCACAAAGCAACATACATACTATACAGGAATAACAATAACATAGAAAAAAAGAGAAGTGATATAAGGAACCTCGAACATCCTCACTCATCCAACCCAGGAATTTAAGGGGAGATCCAAATACCAAATAGAAATATCTATCTTTGATTATTTTATATCCTTACTATATGCATCCCAAATCTGCCATTTCTTATGGGATTTTTTTACCAACCTATTACTAATACCATTGGTTAATTCTAGTTCTCTATTTCTCATCATTATACAGTGAACCTCTTGCCAAGATGGAACCTTTGTCTGTTTCCAGTTTTTGACTATTAGCCATTTGGCTACTAATTAAATATGCAAAATTATTAATCTTTTATAATAAAAGATGTTATCTTCAAATATGTGAAATAGCACTAGCTTAGGTTCATAAAGTAATATCTAGCCTGACAGTCTATCCAACTGTATAAAGCATTGTTTCCAAAAGATTTTAACATAATCACAATCCCACCACATATGTCTATAAGTACCCGTATTGCCGCAACCTCTTCAACATAACTCTGATCCAGCCATCCTGAATCTGTTAAAATACGCCGGAACCCAATACCATCTTTGGACTAGTTTACAAAATAGTTCCCTATATGAGGTACATTGTGATGTTTTTTCCACCAAACGGAAACCTTTCTGCCATTTACTTTCTAAAATGTATATTTCTAATTCATTTTCCAATTTAATGATTCTATCAGTTTTTCCTCTATGTTTGTTAGAATACACAATGTCCTGGCACTTAGCAACTTTGTGGGATACATTATCTTTAATAATCAGTTGTTCTAATGCAAGTTCTTCTTGATCATACTTAGAGGGTTTTCTCAATTTGTGATCTATTGCCACAAAATCCAGCCATGAAAAATCTTTTAATTGGCACTCTATTTGTAGCTGAAACATGAGTTTCACCTCTTTACTATAGAAGTCCTTAAAGTTTTACATACCCTTTTTTAAAAATAGTTCAGGCATCTCCCTTCCTCATTATGATATAGGATCTCTATTGATGCTGCTACAGAAGGATACTTAAGAAATTCATCTCTATGTGCATACCAATACTTCAATATTGCGAAGATTCCACATGACAGTACTTTAAATATTCCAATTTCTAAACTCAGAAGACAAATATAATTCTGTAGGAATACTTGGGACAAAATTATCCTCTATAAATACCCATTTTGAAGTTACTTTTAAGCTATTCCAACCCAATAGGTGCGACAAAATGATTGATTCATATATCTTCTATAGAGGGAAGAGCCATTCCTCCCTTCTCAAACTTCCTCTTTGCGATTTCCAATTTTTCTAGTTTTTTTATTATATATAAATCCATTTAATAATTGTTGGAAATGTTTCAATAGATGTCTAGGAACTGTTTGTGGGATACACCTCACTATGTAGGTTATTTTAGGTACTATTACCAAATTTAGAGATGGAACTCTTCCCTCTAGAGACAGGTCTAAGTTATTCCAGTTCAATAGTAATCTCAGAATTTGCCCATATACCTTATTCAAGTTTTTTTTTCAAAAAATTATTAAGATCAAAAGCTATCTCAATTCCCAAATCGGTGGTATTTTTGCAGCTCCAATTTAATTGGTAATGTTGCTGTAATTTTTCTATCTGTTCACATTCAATATTCCTATAGATTATTTCTGATTTATGGGAATTAACCTTAAAATATGATACAAAGCTATATTCCTCCAATATCTTATATAATTCCCCAAGCGTATTATCTGGAACCGTCAATGTCAAAACTACATTATCAGCAAAAGATGATATTTTATAGGATTCATTGCCTATCAAAATTCCTTTGATCTTACTGGATGATCTTATTATTTGGGCTAATGGTTCAATCAACAGAATAAATATTAAAGGTGAAAGTGGACAACCCTGTCTAGTTCCATTTTTCAGGGAAAATTTTTCTGTTTCATAACCCAATCCACTAACTGTGGCAGTTGGATTTTTATAACTGTCCTAGGCCAAATTTATTTAATACTAGATCTATAAAATCTCAGCTCACCCTGTCAAATGCTTTCTCTGCATCCAATGACAGGGTGAGCATGGGGACTTTCTTTTTTTTTTTATCTACTACTCTTTCTGTAGAGTAGTTCTCAGGGTATCACAAAATCTTCCACCTTCGAATAATGACCACTTGTTTTTGCATTCCCCTTTTTCTCAAAGACATCCTTTCTAGAACTCTCATGAGAATGTGTGCATGCATGTATGTATATATATATATATATATATATATATATATATATATATATATATATATATATATATATATATATATATATATACACATATACAGTCAGGTCCATAAATATTGGGACATCAACATAATTCTATTTTTTTTGGCTCTATACACCACCACAATGGATTTGAAATTAAACTAACAAGATGTGCTTTAACTGAAGACTTTCAGCTTTAATTTGAGGGTATTTACATCCAAATCAGGTGAACGGTGTAGGAATTACAACAGTTTGTATATGTGCCTCCCACTTGTGTTATTCCACACACACACATATATATATACATACATACATACATACATAAGAATGAAACTACCTATCTTTGCCCATACCTATTTTTTAAAAGGAGTGCTGCAGTTTGGGAATCACCATATATTTGTGAAGTTTGTAACAAACTTACAGCAGTTGTATAACACATGGCAAACTTTGATTTCCTTTCATACACATTTCCTGAAGGCTTTGAGCCTGAGGTGGTGTTCTGCTAATCTTTAGTTATTCAAAAGGGGAGGGAGATTTGTTGGCACATTAATTGGTTCAGATAAGGTTTTAGCATTTGACATCTTCCCTTCCCCATTTATGCTAGAAGGCTGTCGCAAGTAATCTAGCAAGCATTGCTTGCTGTGTTCAGTACTCTCCACCTCATGCCTAAAGAAAGAAATATTATTGTTATGGCAGATTCCATGCCCTAGCAGTGTTTGCTAAAATGAACGTGGAAATGCATATATGCCCTGGTCGATTCTGCTGCAAACGTTAGTTGTATACTTCAAACATTTAATGTATTTCCTAATCTACAGTAGCGCTGTGTATCAAATCTTTCAGCGTACCTGCTGCACAGATGGTAATTTCCCGCTCTGTAGGATCTTTTCCCCACTTGTCTCGGGAGAATCAGATACTTGGAAGGAGAAATATGGCACTCCCACTGCCTTCTTTATTTCCAAGTCATGATCCTCTTGTCTCTCCATCTCTGGAGCAGTGCCTGATTCTGCATCTTCCTTTGTATTCTCCCTTTCTTTCTTCTCTCGTTCCAGTCGTTCCTTCTCTAACTTCTCATGCTCAAGGTCCTTGATGTACTTTTTACTGGAGGGTCCTTGGTGTTCAGCAGCCTTGTCCCCAATTTCACGTGGACTGTCCTCCACAGGGGGAAGCAAGATTCCCTGCACACGGTCCCAGAAATTCAAGATGAACTGCAACTCTTTCTGGAAGGATTCATATTTCTTAAAACTCTGGATTAGCTGTTTTTCTCTTTCACTCAGGGGTTCTATCATAAGATCGTCCTGCACAACCACAGGCTGCGGCGGATCTCCAAGACCACCTTTAATTTTCTTTTTCTTATTGGCCTCATCAGTCTCTGTTACCACAGACTCTGGGCGATCCTTTATCGACACTTTTCTCTGTAAAGCAGAATCCAATCGTTGATCTAACTTTCCAGTATTAACATTAATCCCCTGTGACATAGTGAAGAAACAGAGACATAGATTAATATGGCTTATTAATATAAAACGTATATTCAAAACAAGTTACATTAAAAATAAAACCAAGGCATTCGCTTTCAATAATTTACTGGTGATACTTCAGTGCAGCGTTACTCATCCTTAGCTCCCCAATACTTGGCTATATGCGCAAGACCAAACAATTACAATTTGCATCAAGTATAAAAAAGAGTGTTAATCAAATATGGCCATATAAAACAAGCAAGTGACAAAAATGACTCTAAATGTAAATACTCCGTTTCCCTAGTGGTCCAAATAATTTGTATTTGATAGTGCCATAAACGGGCATGTTACTTATTGACTACTGAACCCAAATGACTAACACAGGGTTTAATTAAGGTAGTTATAGTTTTGCCTTTTTTCTAAAAATGATAATTAATAGAGCATTTATTTGTATAAATATATATAGTGTTTATTTTTTGAAGTGGAGAATTCAGAGAATAGTTTGAGCAATAACTCAAATGCTTTGGGTGCTAACCATGCAATTGTTCAAGTGTGGAAAATAATGGGCGTAATTTTTTGTTTGTTTTTCTAAATGTGCAGTATTGCTGCTGCCTATTAGTGTTGATTAAAACTATCTACTTTCAGCCATCTATTACTGGCAGATCTGCTCTCGGTGACATTGCTTATGTAAGGAGCAGGTTTAGCCGAAGATATAAAGAATATGTTTCCTTTATTTGACAGAACTTGCTGTATAATGGCAGATTGTAATCAGTACCTGTTTGCCTCCTACTTGACTTCTCTTTCCCGACATGTCTTCTTTGCCAGAGTCTCGGCCTTTCCCTTTCCGATTCTTTTTTCTCAGCTCCTCCTCCATTTTCTGCCTCAATAGTTCCTCCTTCAGCTTCCTCTCCTTCTCTTCTCGAGCCAGGCGTTCCTCTTGTAGCCTGAGCATGGACATACAGCAGAGTTATCGTTACATACTATACAAATAATAGATACATGTAGTTCTTAGTAGATAGGAATACTAATACCCATTGATTGGCCCAACAATTACGAGTTCAATAACTGTATCAGTAGTTATCATTTCTGTCGAGGATATTTTCTCATGTGTGTGGTTTCCGTAAGCATTGGAAGGTAAGGAGCCATTCACCAGATCGAGAGAGTCCAACGACCATTGTTACAAGTTATGATAGCACTTCAGCACAACAGATATTTAGATCAGGCCCTAACATTTAAACCTAACCACCACCCCTTTCCATCCACCTTCTGTTTGAATGAACTATAGGACTCCCACCCACCTACAAATATAAATCTATAAAAAAGCTGAAAACAGGGTAATATATATCTATAGTATTCTTCAAAGATTGTATCTAACTTCAAAAATATCTGAAAGTTCATAAAATGTTTTCTCTGATAATCCATCCAAGTAATATGTCAGTTTTATTACAGAGGAGAATCTGAAAATAACCATACTTTAGAAGTACTTTCCAGTGTTACAATACCATTTTCAGAGGTAATTGGGTATCCAAGCTTGTCATGGTCTTATAGTAAGAGCAGCCCATATACCTGAGATGTCCAAAAGCAGCCAGGGTTCAGGAGTATCTTTAGCTGTTAAATACCACTCTATTCTCAGGAGATTATAGATCATCTTCCACTGATCTAAAGATTGGCATAGAGATCTACTCTCCTCCAATTTAACTGAGCAGTCATAGCTGTAGCATACAGTATAGCCTGTATGTTTTTTACGAAAAACCTGGCTCTTTGTCCATATCACAGGTAACAGTAGTTTTTGAATAGTTTTCCCCCACAAAAGGGAACTTCCTACTAATTACAATATTTTCTAGTAGTTTGTTAAACGTATAAACAATAGCAAAATAATTTGTATCCAACTAGTTTATCAAGATGGAGAGCGACAGAATATAACATAGCTTTTACATGTGAACCTCACAATAATGACACAGTAACGTAAATAAATTCTGGGACACTTGCATACATCTCTCTTCCCTATAATACATTGACACAAGCACATCAAAACCCACTATAACTGCTCTCCACCGCTATGTGTACTCGGACAAATGAAATGACTGACCTTTTCCTGTGTTGCCGTCGAGCTGTGACACGCAATTCATCAATTCGGGCTCTTTCATTGGCAGGTAAGTTATCATATTCCTCCTCATCCATCTCTTTCATGTAAATGCTCTCCTGCATCTGTGCATGTAATTGCTCTTGCTCTGTTGCATGAGAAATGTTAAAGCAGAATGTGAATGGATCTAGGTTGGAAGTGTTTCTGTCCTACTTAAGAATGGGAACCATTTGACCAAACAAAAAATACATGAGATGGCGCTATTAAATCTTTACTTTGTGCAGGCACATAACCAATTAAGTTATCCAATAACCTAATATATATGGCAACACCTGAGATATGTGACCAAACTGAAGGCCTAAATGCACTACTTAACTTCTGTGATTTTAATCTTTTCTCTGTACAAGAGATAGTCCTTGCATTATCTGCTTTCCTGAAAAACCTCAGTAACAACATATTTTTTTTAAATAAGCCTATCAACTCCACCTCAACACACACAACACTCCTATCAGCCTCCTGTACCACGCTCAAACCCTTTAGATTGCAAGTGTGCGAGTTTTCAATCTTGCAACGTGTTTGGGGAATTTGCAATTTGTTAATATTGTTTTGCCTTGAACTTAACACATGAAGAGAGCTATGGAATATGTTGGTGCATTACAAATAAACGATAATAATGATAATAATAATGATAATAATAATGATAAATTACATAAATATGAGTTTCTAAATTGTTAATCAACAAAATAGTTTTCACTATTTTTTGGCAAATTATTTAAGGATCTTCAAATACAAAGTGGCAACTGAAGATGAAACGGTGGTTCAGAAAATACTTAAATCACCAGTTCCACTTCATGTCCCATGGCCACAGCACCTATCTCACCTATGTCCAATGGGATTTTCTTTCACATCTCACTGTATCCTCTCAACTTTTAAGGAATGGTTTGCCCTTTAAAGCTCACATCCCAACCTCCCTTTAAGGTCACATCTAACCTATGTGTTTGCTTTATCATTACATTTTAAATATAAACCACCTCAAATTACCTTCTTGTTGTCTTCTGGCTTCTTCCCGTGTCTTTAAGATCTCATAATCCTGCCAGAGGTTGATGAAGTAAATGTGCTTACGATTATTCAGCGCTATTAGCAGACTACGGAGGGTAGACATGACATTTTGGGCAAACAGGGTTTCCAAACCATCAAATATCACCCCATTGAAACAGTCACTGAGCTGTTATAGTGAACAAGAAAAGAGGGAAAAAATACAGAATTGGATTACAATGTAATACACAAGGTGAAGATCATTGTAAAAACGGGACAAATAAGCTGAACAGAGTTTTTGGCTTTCATAACTACAAATGAAATAAGCAATAAACCAAGTATTTTCCTAGTTATTTAAAAATAAAAATGGGAAGCAGAAATTGGCAAAAAAAAATCTCACTTATTAAATTAAAAAATAATTTAGATACTAAAACACGAGGATATACTGGTCCCTGTAACTACAAGAAGACGAACACAGAAGCATATATAATATGGCATTGCCTAAAAGCATACAACAGAAAGATCCAGTATATAATTTATATCAGAGACGCTCTCCGTGGAGTGGATGGTCAGTACCTGAAGTCTCTCTTTCAGGATTTCTTGCAGAAGATCCTCTGGAAGTACACAGCTCATCAGACCATGCTCACCCTCACTCACACTCAGACGCTGCGGTATGGGACCCCCTGGAAGAGAAGTCCTCCCTGACTGAAATAAAATAAAACAAAAAACAATAGTTGCCACATCTGCTTGAGAGAAGAAGGAAACAGAAAAAAAGTGAAAAGTAGAAGTGAAAGCATTAGAATAGGTTGTGATTAGAAATTTAGAACACTTTGGAGTAAGGGGGAAGTTAGAAAAATCGAAAATAATTAAATTGGTTATTTAAACAACTTGCAAAAATTGTAAAATACCGGTGATCCTGAGGTGTCACACACTGGCTTGCTTCCTGGTACAACATGAATATCTGGTTTGCCACCTGACACTGTGTGGCTGTCCGCTTTGCTTCCTGCGCGACTCTCTTTGCCCTTTCCAGTGGCTTTACCTCGGGAAACATTGGATGGAGGACTGGATTTGGTGCCAGCTGCCTGGCCTCCTTCTGCTGTGTGTTTAGCCAAGGCTTCCATGCTGAGCGCAGGATGAACAACATCTGCAGATGGAGAGACTAAAAGATGATATTCATAGTATGAAATTCGTTGTGTATTTGGTAAACGCAGTCATTAGGTAGTGGCATACTTTGGCGTGAAAACAATGCATTGAACAAAATCTTTAATTTTTTAGTTGCATGTCCGAAACAATGTCCCCAAAACCTTCATTTCTATTCTTGGCACAGGCCAAAACATTGTTAAATGAATATCATAACTAAAAAGGGATGACAGATGTTAGAACCTTTTCAAGCTTTTGTAACACGAAAAAGACACACTGAATGCCGATACATCAGTATGCTAAATTATAGCACAGTATTCGTTACTCATGCAGGGGAATGGATCTAACTGCACAATACCACTGGAATGTATTATTTTACCTATTATGAAGCTCAAGTAATGAATTCATTAATAACAATACTAATTATCCAGATTGTGGTATTTGCATTGTCATTTTTTGGAATATTATGGCCATTTCCAGGTTATCTTGCTTGGGGCATCAGCTACAGGATATAAGCGTAAGCAGCTGAGCAGATCACCATGTTCCATCCTATTCCCCTGGAATACATTACATTCTAAGGGTGTTTTTTTAGGAAGTTCTCAGTTAATCCTGAGATATTTTAAAAATACTCAATTGTACTATTTACAAGTATATACCCATTGATACCTAGTTATATATATATGTTGTAATTTTCTTATATCATGTTGCAGAAGAGGTATTTTGTGGTGTAATTGCAATGGCAACAATCGAGTGAGTAACTTTCCCGTATACACATTATTGTGGGGGGGTTTGTGTTAATCAAATCTAGCTGATCAACCCAAGGTTCCCCTACATAACAAGATGTTATGTATGTGAAAGTTAAATGCTTTATTAATGATTGTAAGTTACTGATAACCTGGCTATTTTGCCTGAATCCCTCTAAAAACTTTAAGAATTGTTCCTTTACAAAACGTTCATTATATAGTCCAGGGACAGACAAGAGACATGGGTCTGATTCAGGATCTAAGGCTTATATTTTCTAGACCTCCGCTTTACTAAATTGTCTGTAGATTCCCTCAAAAAGTCTCCATATTCTTAAATAAGATAGTTAAATGATATCCTCAAGACATCATTCCCTAAGCACTCTTCCTTCCGGATTCCTTTCCAATGCCCGTATATTGACATACTTCTGTGTGTATAAGAAAAAATATGGACTCCGCATCTTGACTTCACTTTTACAAATACATTTGGACCCGGTAGAGTTTGTGAAAATGAACAGTCTGCTACTAATATAGACAGGATATTATTATCCTTTATTTATAACGCACCAACATATTTGGTAGTGCTATACAGGGGTTAAGTACAAGGCAAAAACAATATTAACAAATTGCAAGAAAATGGAGGGCCCTGTCTTTGAGCTTAAAAACAAAAAAACATATAACTTGTTTCCAAAGCACAGACACAAGACTGAAAACTCGCAAACTTACAATCTAAAGGGTTTAGGAGGAGTTTACAGGAGAGTTATAAATGCAAGTGGAGGTGTCTGTGTCGCACTGTAGATTGTGGGTGTGAGTGATATAATGCTGTACAGTGTACAGCTGGCCATATTAAGGATGATGGAGCTTCGTTAAATAGATGCATTTTCAGTGCGTTTTTGAAGGTTTTGAGACAGGACTATAGTCTAGTGGAGTGAGGCAGTGAGTTTCATAGAGTAGGGGCAAAATAAGAAAAGTCCTGAAGCATGAGTGAGAGGAGGTGATAAGAGAGGAGGAAAGAAGAAGGCCATTAGCAGAGTGAAGATGGCGGTTGGGGGAGTATTTTGAGACAAGTGTAGAGATATAAGGGGTGCACGGTTGTTGAGGACTTTATTCAATAGGGTCATTTTATTCTGGAAGTAATGGGAAGCCAGTGGAGTGATTGACAGAGAGGAGTGTTTGGTATGGAAGATGTGTCTAGCGGAGGGGTTCATTATGGATTGGAATAGGGGAGAGAGACGGGTGATGGGTAGGCCAGCAAGGAGCAAGCTGCAGTAGTCAAGTCGTAATATGATGAGAGAATGAATTAGATTTTTAGTAGTGCCTTGTGTTAGGTAGTGACATATTTTGGAGATATTTTTTAGGTGAAACTGACAAGATTTTGTTATTGATTGTATGTGAGTAATGAAAGAGAGGACAGGCCTGATAGGTGGGCGTGATGATGGCATTGTCAACAGTGAGAGCTATTTGAGGAATGGAAATGGTGGTAGAGGGTGGGAAGATTAGTAGCGCAGGCTTTGACATGTTGACTTGACATTCAGACATCCATATGCTTGAGTTTATTTATTGTTAGCTTTAAAACGCTTGTGAAAAATGATAATAGATTAACTTGGTTCTGTGGTGACTGTATCCCTTTTAGTTATCACTAAATGGTCGATGGTAGATTTTGTCTTATCTTCTATGGAAATTACATTATATTGGGTATGTGTCGTCTTCTTATTAATTGAAGATTTTTCGCTGATCACTCACCTGCCTCATCAGACACTCTTTGAGCATGTTCCACAGCTGCTTTGGCACAGAGCAGTCTTGCTTTCTGTCCAGGTCTACTGTTTCCATCAGAAATGGCTTCAAGTACCACAGAGTCAATAGTCAGGCAGGCAATGCTGTAATGCTTGGCCAAAGCTACAGCTGCTGAAGACTTCCCTATGAGAAAATGAATGACATACACATCTTCAAAATTCTGAAGCACGATAATCTTGGATGATAGACCAACACAGCTAGGGTCAGGCATATCTAAGGTGCCCCTTTGGCATGGGATCTTAGTATGTTCCTATCACTTTTGCCCCCACATCTGCCTTGTGACAGTGTATTACCACATTTACATGCCAACACATATAACAGACATTCTGCACTGGGACTTCTGACTGGCTGCATCAGGATAAGATATGTGTAAACTGAAAATCCAAAACCATGCACTTCTATTCAACTTTTTTGTCGTTTTCTATAACCACAGCACAGCAATGATGTGTAAATCTTACACACATTATCGGCAATTCTCTAGCTTCATATTAAAGCAGTTACTAGCAGACAGCAGCATATTCTGCTTACCACTAAGAGGTGCTCCATACATGACGATTGAAATGCCTTTGCAGTTACGCGATTCCAGACTTTCACCAATGGGATCAAAACCCATATTTTTTGCAAGGAGTTGGGACACGGGATCAACCTGCAGCTCTCCCACAGGTTTGCTGAAACTCTCACTGGAAACCTTCTCACCTTTAAGAGAAAAAATATATTATTTCTAGATTTTGGCTGAATTTATTAACTAAAAGAAGACAGAAAAATAAGAGGAAAGCACAAATCTGGATGAATATTCTTCACAGTTAACATTCTGTATATCTAATGCAGACATACACTGTGCGGATGCACAACCAGTTCTTTCTCTGTGTTACTGATGCTGTAGGTATTTGCCCATCATACGCTTAATGGAGATTTGCCGCTTTACCACAGGGTGATTATACTTGCCAGTGAAGTTTATGCTCACCTGATTCCCCACCCTTGCCAGAACCCTCATTAGTATCCCCAGACTTCTTATCATGGCTGCTGTTGGAGGGGATGTGCTGGGTTGAAGAATGTTCTTGTGTCTCTCCCAAACCAGAAAGCTCCTTTATCTCTCCCAGATCAGATTCTGGATCTTTCTTATCACCTGCAGATAAACAGAAACTAAAACTTACTGCAGTAACCCAGTGCAGCCAAGAGGGGGAGCAACAAGTAGGGACAGAGAGAGACTCTCGGTGAGTGAGGCAAATGATAGGGACAGACATGGAGAAAGCAGCAGGGACACTAGTAAAGAGATAGGCAGCTGGAACAGAAAGGGAGCGATGAAAGAGGCATGACTGAAGGCAAGTGGCAGGGTAGTCATGAAGTGAGGCAAGTGACAAGGAGATACCAGAAGTGAGGCAAGCAGGAGGGAGAGACATGGGGCAAGCAGGAGGGACAGTCTGGGAACAGACAGGAACCAAAACATGCAGAAAGGACAGGCAGGAAGCGAGAGAGAGGCAATGTGTAGAGCAGCTAATGATAGGGACAGTCTAGGAGACACATACCATAAAAATCACTTTGTCTTTGGTGCCAGTAGTGCACCCAAGAGAGAAATAAAGAACATAACCTGACTGCATAGATATAAAACAACTAATACAGATATGCCAGCAGTGAAGAGTGAAATAATAAATAAATATTAAAATGAGGACTGAAAAAGAGAGGCAATATGTCATAGCTGAGCATGATGGATATAATATAGAGAGACATTGGCCATTGTCACTGTACTGTGTATTACATCAGGGTACAGCCGTCATATTAAATCATTCACTGCACAGAAAAAGGACCCAGATAACATCAAAGGAGAGCAACTTAACTTCCCCAGGTAAAAGAAAATAAAACCAGCTCCAACTGAGCAACACGACATGTTGCTGGGAATATACACATGTCGCATTAATTGTACACAAGTAACACAATACAGCTTCTGGACAATGGATACAGTTTGCAGTAATTGGAAGCAACATATTATACTGAACGGGCAAACGTTCGAGTAACAGAAGTCTGGTCCCAGTAACCAGATACGGATCAGGCAGGTTGTTTCACATTTGGATCCTCACCAATCACACGTGTCCGATTGACATCCTCCTTCAGTCGCTTCTGTTCTTCATAATACTCCACAATTTCAGTAGGCAGCTTTTCTCCGGGTAATCGAGGAGGAAGCAGCAGCGAGTTTTGCTCGTCATAACCTTTGAGCATCCGTAGGATCTGAACCAAGGAAATATTGTGACTGAGCAGCCATAGTATCCAATGCATTAGTAAAAAACATAAAGCCTCAGGCAGTTCGGTGAGCTGCATAGGAAATGTCATTACCCGATCTTGTCCCATAACTATGTGCCTTACTATTCTTACAACCTCCCTTAATTCACTCTCCGGATTTTTAAAATGTATACAAAAATGGCAAATATATCATGCAACACTTTAAAAGGACCCAGAGTTCTCTATAAAGCCCTTAAACTAAAACAGGATGCCAAATCAAGTCTAGTGGAGGCTCAGCAAGGAGGTTTTATTATCCTTATGAATGTCCATATGAATACACACTCATTCATATTTTAAGATGTTTCAGATTTAATCCTCAATCATCATAATAGCCCATAATACAAGAGGAGTTATACCCAAGGTACAAAAGTTGCCAGATGTGCCCATTCACAAAAAAATGTAGTCCATTCTTGGACACATGTCTTAAAGGTATATATATATATATATATATATATATATATATATATATATATATATATATATAAAGTTCCTTGGTTTTCAAATGTTTGGTAATAAACAAGCAGTGATTATCAGAAACATATGTGTTATACAGATAAGTTCAAATTTATAGGCGGGTAAGTAAAATTCCAGTTTTGCACACCCGCAGGAAACTTTGACCTTTCAAAGGAAGTACTTGGTGCTGGATTGCATCACATGGTTAGGTGGGGTCTGAGTTTACAACTGAATCAGATCACAAGGATATATACAGAAAGATACTACATATCCCAGGCTGCTTTGCAACACAGCAAATTTTATCTGCATTCTCCTGATTGGTATAAACAAATTATGCTAATCTTAGTAGGGATTTTCAGGGGAGTCAACTGACAAAAGCATCAGCTTGCAAATTGAAAAGATTTAGTAAACATCAGGGTGAGTTTGTAAATGTTTATTTTGGTATTTTTTTATGCAAATACATGTTTGCATACACTACTGATTCTCCTCAGATGCATTCATAATCCAGGTCACTTTAACTAAAATGTAACTAAAATTTGTGTGGGCTAAAAGTCAAAAGGTTCAAGTCTAAGCCAATCTACAACACATAACATGACAAGGCCATGGCAAAATCCCATGTACAGAAATGCACAAGGCTTCCTACCTTTTCTTCCTCCAAGTACTGTTTGTCCATCTCCAGGGAATAGACCTCTATTGGAAAACTGCAGGGATTCCTCACAAGGACCTGAGCCTCGTCCCCGTGACTGAATGGTAGGACAGGGCCTAGTTGCAACACAGATGGAGTAAAGTCTAGGCGAGGCTCCATTCCTTGACCTTGCACCAGCAGCACCACATGCTGACTGCTCTTCGCAACCTGTAGCATCAACCGTTGGCTGTACGGCTTCTAATAATCAAAACAAAAACCCACAGAAACAGATCAGAGGGGAAAACTGAGTGAGAGGCTGGACAAGTGGGGCACAGAACAATTAGTCTACTATTTTGTATTTGAAGGTCTCGCTGGATTTATAATATTAAAATATTGTTCACATTTTATAGTATTGTATTTGAAGATCTATTTTGATCTTATTATGGAGTATCTAATAGGTTCTCCTCTATACAGAATACTATATATTTGTAGTTTCCTCTATCCAGATAAGATTGTAATCTACTGATCCATTTCTTCCTATCGTTCTCTTTAGGTCGGTGACTAGATGAGGGATTTAGAGGGCATGCATAATCCTTCCATTCCATCAGAGTTGTACTCAGTTTTTGTTCATGTCTCTTACCTCCTCTTGGGGCATGAACCTAATCTCGACATTTTGGCTCTGCCCAGGCAGCAAGATGCCACTAGGTGGAATTATGTCAAAGGTAACCGATTTAGGCTTTGAGTCCTGTTGCAGTCTCTTACGCAGGTACTTTGGCAGGTGTTTATCAATCTGCAAAGCATAAGGCAATAGGGCAAGCATTGAATAAATAGAAGTTGGAAATGGGCAAACTATTAAACAATAAATGATAGCTCAACACACATCCAGCCACAACCAAATGATCCAGACCCATATCCAACTATGCAAATTAAACAGTAAATGATAGGTCAACACACATCCAGCCCCAACCAAATGATTCAGCCACATATCCAACTATGCAAATTCACTGTGTTATTCAAAAACTATACCATAGTGAAAAACATAGAAATTGAAAAATGGCGAAGCAGTGAAAAAATATCTAGTCACCTCATTACTTAACCATGTACCTGCCATACAATATTGAACACTCAACTTTTTTACCCATACGCTCAAAGCAAAAATGACCAGAGTACTAAAACTTAGCTCATACAAAAAAATGCATTAGATATATGTTTACCAAACAAAACTCTTGGCTTCCATATTATAGTAGACAAATGAGACAATTGCTTCAAACGTTTATAATCTATAGAAAGTGTGGTGACCTTTCCAGGGTCCTAGGAAAGAATATGATGCTGTAGATAGGAGTCTTGCGGTCTTATCTGCCCCAGTCTCAGCACCTTAATTGCCCCAGCACCTTTTATCTTTTTAATCAATCCTCTGTGAGTAGTTGCAGAAACCTCTCCAAACAATCTCCAAAATAAAAATAAAGTTCTGGACTGGGGATTTCTCTTAAAGAGTCAGCTTCTGGATAATTATTTTTTAGGTTGCAAAGATATTCAAAATAACATAGAAACTGTACAGAAAGATGTCACTTTTGTGATTCCACCCCAATAATAGAATAAAACATCAGAAACAGACATAAACAGAACTTATCATGGAGTCTAAAGAAGCCAGAATAACAAGACAACTTAATACATGCTGGCACCTGGGTATCTTTCATCTGCTTCAATACGTTCCATTCACATGCCACAGGAAACTCATTGTACAGCTGTATGGATCTGAGATGGCACTGCCCACACTGCACAGCACCAAACTCCACCTTGTTAGTTGACAAACTTAGAGATGGCATTGTAACGGTCGCCCTTAACCATATCGACAACCTGGGGCCCCCAGACACCTGGAAACAGAAAGGGTTACACGCTAATGAGAGTGAGAATGTGTCTGCAGATAATAACTCATATCACATTATGTCAGACGCACAAAAGACATGGTACCTGAATTGACATCTCTGCTTCAGCGTTTCCAAGGTTAATATTAGCACTACGAGGGTCAAACTTGACTTGAAAAGTCTCTGTCTGAATACATGGTAGGTTTTTCACACGGTCTAATCCTGTGCTAAAACCTGTACAGATAAAAAAATATATATATATTTAAGTCAGGCCATCAAATTTTCATCACTGGGAGAAAATCATTACCAGATTGAATGAGAAATGTACAACTTTGTATGAAAAATATTGTATTAGTCTTCACCTAACTGCTACCTGGAACCACAAGTCAGGATCTTGAGGTTACAAGTCCCAGCCAATAATCTGATAGTCGGAGCGTTTGTTACCTGTGCCACTTAGCCCTCGCCGGTCTGAATGGAAGGAGACTGGGAAGTGTCCTGTATTGGTGATTTTAACAACATTAGTGTGGATATCTCCCAGGATAACAAAGCCAAAGTCCAATAGATAATCCGGCAACGAAGCCCTGAAACATATTAGTAGGGTTAGATCTCTCCTTGTTTTATCTTTAGTTGATATAAATATGAACAGAAAGTTTGGAAAAACGCAATATCAATAAGCAGAAATTTGAAAATAAATTAAGACCTAATAAAGGATGAAGAGAAAAATGAATGGGAGCAAGAGAAAAGAAGATGCCCTCGTAATAATTTAATTTTTTTGCTTTCTTATTTCTACATTACTTTTCTTTCAATATGATGACCGTTTTCTGTCAAAGATATTCACAATATTATATATAGTAGTTGAACAATAAAAAAGAACTAGACAACAATGCATAATATGAACTGGGACCTAGAAAGACAACAATTAAAGGTTGTATAAATAAAATAAAGTCCTAGGATGTAAAACTGAATAAAGCAAATCTTATGGTGGAGAAGGTAAGAGTCTAGGTAGGGAATCCACACTGGGCCATGAAGGTGGTTAGATATTTGCCATTCATGCAGGGCTTACTTGAGAAGTTTGCTCCGGGTCCTCTGGAGGTCCAGCTCCTGCATTTCCAATTGCAATTGGTCTCTTGCATGGTCCTTAATTAGTAAACGCTCGACCTCCATCATTAGAAGTGTATTCATCTATTGAAAGAGAGGAATAGACAATTTGAAGACAATTATGAGCCCACCAAGTTAAATATTATAAACAGCATGAGTTATGGGCTAATGATACAGGGAGTGTTGCTAGAACATGTGGATCGGCAGTAATCAATATATGAAAGTTGGTTATTATAGACTGTATGTGGGATGCATTTTGTCTCTTTCTGTGCATACAATGTTTATGCATGTGCTATGCATGGGCAGAGAGGGGAATTTGGGTAATGCAAGCTTATATAAGAGAGAAAAGCAAGATGGTTCAGGGAAACTCTGAGTATTAATCAAGTGCTATATGTTTTATATGAGCACTTTGTACTAGAACATTTCTGGCACACTTAAAGTTATGGAAACTAGGATTATAAAAGACACTGATTGTCAAAGAGAGATTTCTTAAGATTGAGATACTGTGCACCCCAGATCTCGCTCTCTAGTGACTTACTGTTTCAATACAGATATTCTGACAATGCATATCTAAGCGCAGAGTAGTTTGTTTGCACACATTGGTAATGTGGTAGCATGGGTCAGTAATGGCTACTGCATGTGAATGATCAGTGCATGTGTGGGTGTAAGCTCATTCATGTATGCTTAGGAGGGTCTCACATTGGTATTGCTGATCTCCTGAAGAAACTCTGGATCTCCTGGCTCTGTAGTCATTGTAGGCCTGGCACATAGCTCTTTCTTTCCTCTCAGATTCTCCTCTGCCTTTTGCAGGTAAGGCTGCAAACTCTCATCACCTGGAGGGACCCATGAAAAGAACGAGATGGTCAATCATGTGTAAACCGGAGAAAGAACAACATACAGGATATAAATAATGATAATGGAAGGAAACAAAAATAACCCAGTCAGTGAAATGAAAGGACACGCAAAGTGCTTCAGAAAGCGTTAAATATCATAATGCAGCACAAATGTTGCCAATTCATTGTAAATGAATACAGTAAGGGTGTTAAAACATGCTTGTGATAAGCAATATGCCATACTGAATATACAAGGACAAACCGGAGGGCTTTAAGGTTATAAAAAAAGGACAGTAAATAAGCAAAGCACAAGCAGTTCTCATCGGATATTAGAGCCTGTGGTAGCAGCTGCAAAAAAATGGATAACTCACCTTTGCTATACTATCAGCCCATTAAATTAGAAGCCCGTAGCACCAGTACACCCGCAAAGCCTGCGGGCTTGAAATTCTGCTACATTACAGAGCTATTACATTCCACCATGCTGCGACCAATGGGACAGAGACGCAAACCCGTAGACCATTATATAGTGCACGTTGCATTTGTGGCCGTGAACATGATCAATTAGTCAAACCCGGTGTTACGGGTTTAGACGGAGCCAATGGCAAAATAGATCGTCATCATTACGTCACTGATAAATGGAGGCTAGATTTCAACGCCTCTTGGGTTTCAATTACGATTAACGATCGGACCCACATTCCAGAAATAATGCAATAGCAATAAATCAGTAAATATGATATTCCAGTCCATGCGAGTTCCATCATATGTATTAACACATTGATTGCCGAGATAGATATAACACGGAAATTAAACATGAAATAAAGTATTTTATATTGCAGATTTGCAGGCTTGAGAATGTTGTGCTATTCATTTTAATACCTAACATCAGTTTCCTTTTTAATATAAGTACAGTAGTGTGTGTATATTTGCATTTACAGTGCTACAGACAGGACTTTACCCCTCTTGTAGGTCCTCTCTGGTGCCCGTTGGTTTTTTGGCTCCATTTGCGGGTTACGGGTTTGAACGTCAGTGGATTCGTAGCAATTTAATAGCGATTTTCGAACATAACAGTTACAGGCTTGACAGAAGAAAGGATTTGCGGCCGCAGAGCTCAGATTTCGACATCCCGTAGGGTTTTTACGCATGATAACGGCAGGTCATTAGGCGGTAGCTTTACAAGGCCAATTTAATACCCGTAAGTCTAGCAGGCTCCGTTACGGGCTATGGTTTTACACTTTGGGGGAATTTATTAGGGATGAATATATGTAAATGTCCATGTTAATAAAAAAATGGCTCTCATGATGTAATGATGTAGGTTGCCACTCACTGTAAGTTTTATTTTAAATCCAAGTACCCACTGCATTGTAGTGTTGGACTAATTAGCTTTTAATTATTTATAAGTATTATAGACATTCCACTTCTGGGTTGATACCTTGTCTTGGTAACAGGTTTGTGTACCTCAATGAAGCTGTGAGCTATACCATATAGGGTTACCCGAGATGGGCAGGTCATAGCAAAGATGTCAAATAAATCACGGTCCACTGGAGAAGGAACTGGCAATACACTCCAGTATATTTGCCAAGATAAGGATAAGCACAACCAGACACAAGATGTGCCCGGTGTGCGGAGGTCCATAGGGTTATGGGGAGTCGAACATGACTGAATAACTAAACAACAACATCAGCAGCAGAACAAAATATTGTGATCATGAAAGAGGTAAGTTTGAGGTGTGAAGCATAACAGAGAGGCAAGACAAATCGCAGTCCACTTAAGAGGGACCTGGCAACCCACTCCAGTATCTTTGCCATGAAAAACTTATGGTTGAGCACGATACCCAAGATGTGCCTGGTGTCCATAGGGTCACTGAGAGTCGGACACAACTGAATGACTGAACACAGTATAGCCATTATGAATGTGCCAGTGGCAGAATGTGAAACCCAAACGCATCATATTTTGTTTCTTCACAAGGTTCCTAATCATTTCCCACTTTACAAACATGTATACCTGGATAACTTTACAAACAATACACAAATATCATTATGAGATATAAAATATAATGTAACCAAACTGCCAAATTTGCTAGAGCTTGGCTCAAACTAACTGAAATTGAGTTTTTCACTGGCGTTAATGTATACATTAGTAGGAAAATATTATACTAGCTGAAAAATAATGATATACTTTTTTTCTACTGTCAGCTTTCCTTTATATGGACATGCCAGTACAGGAAGAACAAAGATGAGTTTGCAACTGGTGATGTAAAATGAAGCATTTGCATCCTTGTCTGTTTCTGCCAAGTGATAACAAACTGTGCATTCTTTGTATTTTAGGAGATAAATATAGAAAAATGTGTAATATATACCACTTATTATACGAGGAAGGTCCAAGCAGATTCTGGGGAACACGCCTTCTCCTCGAAGTACAATACTTTCAGGTGCCAGTTGGGCCACTTGGATCTGGATGGTGTGTTGGAAGGATTCTGGAATTCCAGGAAAGTAAAAAACCTTCAGGATCTTCTCCTCCCCTGGATTGATGGAACCCTGAAAACAGACAAGCACTTTCTTAAGCAATCTTGACCAAAAACACAAGGATGGCTCTTTCAGGGAGACATTACATACTAACAGTGCCCTCTCAGTGGAAAAGGTCAATTATACAGAAAGTGGCAGGTCTCTGTGAGAACAGTGAGTAGGATAAGATGAGGCAGGTCTCTCCAATAGGAAGGGTCAGTAAGACATGACGAAGAGAGACAATCAGAGATATAAATCACTGCAAACACAGTAACCGTTGGATAAGGATAAGAGCATTCTGAGGATTTATTAAGCCAAGTTGTTTAGGAATATAGAATATGTAGAATACTTAGATTTGTTTTGTTCTGATTCTTATATCTTAAAAAGCTAAAAAAAACAAACAAAAAAACCCCAAATATTAAGTTCTCAGAATCTTAAAAACATGAAGCATTAAAAAAGGACACATTTGAGACGTTTTACGTACATTTTTGGACTTTCCTTTCCTCTCAAAAGAGCGATCTGTGTTTAAGTTGGGGAAATGTCTGCTACACAAAATGAGGGCCTGCTATATAAGACAAGGGTCTCCTCAGTAGTATGAGGTTCATTAGAGAAGATGAGGAGGAAGGTCAGTTCTAATAGGTAGATCTCCTCAGTGTGGAAATGTCTGCTATATAAGACAAGGGTCTCCTCAGTAGTGTGAGGTTCATTAGAGAAGATGAGGAGGAAGGTAAGTTCTAAAACAATTGGTAGATCTCCTCAGTGTGGAAATGTCTGCTATATAAGACAAGGGTCTCCTCAGTAGTGTGAGGTTCATTAGAGAAGATGATTAAAGTTCTAAAACAATAGGTAAATCTTATCACTGTGGAAATGTCTGCTATATAAGACAAGGGTCTCCTCAGTATTGTGAGGTTCATTAGAGAAGATGAGGAGGAAGGTACGTTCTAATAGGTAGATCTCCTCAGTGTGGATAAGATAAGGGTCTCCTCAGTATTGTGAGGTTCATTAGAGAAGATGAGGAGGAAGGTACGTTCTAATAGGTAGATCTCCTCAGTGTGGATAAGATAATGGTCTCCTCAGTATTGTGAGGTTCATTAGAGAAGATGAGGAGGAAGGTACGTTCTAATCGGTAGATCTCCTCAGTGTGGATAAGATAAGGGTCTCCTCAGTATTGTGAGGTTCATTAGAGAAGATGAGGAGGAAGGTCAGTTCTAAAACAATAGGTAGATCTCCTCAGTGTGGAAATGTCTGCTATATAAAAGACAAGGGTCTCCTCAGTAGTATGAGGTTCAGTAGAGAAGATAAGGAGGAAGGCACGTTCTAAAACAATAGGTAGCTCTCCTCAGTGTGGAAATGTCTGCTATATAAGACAAGGGTCTCCTCAGTAGTGTGAGGTTCATTAGAGAAGATGAGGAGGAAGGTAAGTTCTAATAGGTAGCTCTCCTCAGTGTGGAAATGTCTGCTATATAAGACAAGGGTCTCCTCTGTGGCGGAAGATTCATTAGAGAAGAGGAGGAGGAAGGTCAGTTTTAAAACAATAGGTGGATCTCCTCAGTGTGGAAATGTCTGCTATATAAGACAAGGGTCTCCTCAGTAGTGTGAGGTTCATTAGAGAAGATGAGAAGGAAGGTACGTTCTAAAACAATAGGTAGATCTCCTCAGTGTCCGCTATACATCATGCTGAAACTCACACTAATAGGATGTACAACAGGCTCTCCGTGCCTGGCTGTTTCAATACTTTCTGTTTTCTGGTTAAGCACAGTGAATGGGAAGGAAACCCTCCCAGTATTCGTAAGCAAAATGTCAGCCTCGGCCACTTTGTCCATCAGCTGTATAGAGAAAGACACAAAGAATTTAAACAAGTTACATACAGATCTGTCCTCTGTTGAGGAGATGACATAGTATGAACAAACCCTGCTCATAGACATAGCACAACCAAGCTCATGCAGGGAAGGGGGGAAAGGCTACATTCACACTCAGATCACGCACCAAAGGACCTGTATAGAAGAGATTTAACACAAAGAGAGACAGAGACATAATTGCCAGTGAGAATAATGGGTGTGGAGAGAGTTAGAAAACAATCAAGTGAGAATGTGCACCAAGGCCCCGGTCAGACTTCTGACAAAGTACTAATATTCCTTCATAAGCATGGTTGCTCTTACTCATCCCAACTCCATGTATGAACAAGGTCCCCGATTACCTGCAGTCCAAAATCGACATTGTTTGTGTTCAGGGTGTAATTGATATCGGAAGCCTCTCCCTGCAGGCTGATCTCATAGGTCGGACCTCCATGTACCATACACTTAGCCATTGCCTGCATGCTGATGTTTGGGTGCCCATGAAAAGTGAAATGTACGGTCTGTCTCTCCCCAGATTGCAGATTTCCCCCCAGAGGTAAGATATTGAATACCTGAAAAATATACAATATTAAATCATGCTGAAAAACTGATACAGTGCGTTTCAATTGTTGTTTCTTTATTAAATTATATTACAATTAAAATAATAATTAACACTGGTTTTGGGTATGTTTACTAAACACGCCAGCTGGAGTAAAACTACTGATAATTGTACAGCAGCATGTAAGTTTCAACATGAACTTGGGCAAAAACCTTACACATATACAAGAATATGTTTAAATGTTATAATTAAGAACCTGTTCAAGCACAGGAAGGTCGCTGACTAAAGATGGTACATGCTTTTCTTCTGACGCAACTGGATTTATTAGTTTTTGATCAACAGCTAACACAAAAGCGGAGGAGACTGTACATGCCCCCGTGCCCAGCTCCTGCAGGAGAGGAACCTAAACCAAATATTGCAAAACAAGTCTGTCAGAAATGGAGAGAAATAGATAGACCTAAGAAACATGGAAAAGAGGAGAGCGTTCAGAGAGCAGATACAAGAAATTACAAACTGAAGAAGGATGTAAAAAAATATCAATAGGAACGTACATTAATAATCTGAAGAACTATTTGTAGTTAACAAAATAGCAGATATTGGTCAATAGGCACGTTGTAATGAAGGAGGCATGTGATGGCAAGCACTTACCTTCTGGTCTGGATCATCAGGAAGGCCTGAGAGAACCCAAATGTCCCCACTTTCGTCTTTCACATTTTCCTCCGCAGAGGTCCCCCCGCTTCGTTCTTCAGACTCCTGGGTCTCAGTTTCCCTGTACATACACCAGTAGTAATTTGTTAAAACTGATCCACATTTTAAAACCTTTTTTCTACATTATACCAAGTCAACTACTCTCTATACCTCCTATTGATCCATATTTTTGGCTCTGATTACTAAATCATGACTCTCCACTACTACTAAAAGCCCTCTATCAGCAGAAACCCTAAAAGCCCTCTACCAGCATATACTTGAACAACAAACAACTATACTGATCACTTTAAAATTCATTATTTCTGTCAGAGAAGCCAAGCCAGCTATACCCCACGCCTGAAGTGGGCGGCCATCCAGGGGGGCTATTTACAAGGGCATAAACTTTTGCACAAAACTTGAGCCTCAGGTCAAAAGCGAGCGACCAGTCCTGTATCAATCATGCATGCTACAGGTCAGTGATGCATGGTCTCCCCCCCCACATTTCTTCTTGCTACTCATATATATAATAGCATCGTATTGCTATTTTACAAGCCAAAATACAGAGATACTAAAAAATGACCTTGACTTGATCTAGATCGTTTTCAAAAACAACCCAAGCACATGTTCCATTTTCCTGTACATGAAACCTATATGGGGCACAATATCTGGGGATTCACCTAACCCCATTCCAGATCACACCGTGCATCACCTGATCGCTTCCCAGCAGGACCATTCGTATTGGACTGGCAGGGGGCTGCAGTTGGTGATGTCCATCTCCCATGATGCATCAGTGTTATTTTGAATACAGCCAAAATCAATGTGTGAGACAGGCAAGTGTAGATTTGGGAAGTGCACCTCTCCGAGCAAGGACACATAGTCTGTGTGAGGGTGCTCTGCGTATTGGATTATTAGAGTCTCCTCCTTCACTCGACTCCTCAGATCTTGGATGTATGTTGGGTCAAATCCAATCAATAGCTCCATTTCCTCCCCAACTGCTATCAGATGAGACTGCTGAGAGGACGGGTGTAAAACAGAACATAAGTCACTGATCCTAGCCAAGAAGAGTCCAATTCCAAAATCATTCTGTCACTATGAAATATTGTGATTACAGCAGTATATTTAAAGGGGAATTAAACATTTTTTTTATTATTATTTGTTGCATCAGAAAGAGGGTATTTGATAGTGCCACAGTTCTTTTTCTTTTTTCAAATAAAAGGTCTCAAAGCACAAACACTTATTCCGAAGTTTAACTGCTCGTGCAGGCTTGCCCTCTGCCAGCCAATGAGCTCTACAGATATACTATCTTTATTAACTGTTCCTTTCAAAGGAAAACAAATGTAAACACTTGAAAAAACAAAACAAAAAATAAACTGTTGTGTTTCACATCCCTTTAACATAAGAAAAAAATGTTTTATTCACACTGCTACATGTTCCAAGCAGACCTCAGGACGGTTTTACAACAGAATTGCTAAGCTAAGGATTCTGGGTAGTGCAATGCAAATGAAGCTTTAACGTTAGATTTTGATTCTTTTTACTGTAAACTATAGATCCCTTGGCATATGTATTCTGTCCTTAGACATCTTGTCTTACAGGTACAATGGCAGAAAAGCAACTCAAAGACAGGAATCTTTATCAATGTAAATAAAGATCCAATTTTAATTTAATTGGTGTTAGCAATACAATACAAATGTAAATCTATTTACATTTATTTACTATTTTATTAACAAGTGCTGTAAAGCTTTGACTTTTCTTCCAAACAAAAAATCTTACAAATGGTTCCTCAGGTGTTTCTGCCCTCTGCAGCTCCTGGAGGCAGCGTACTTCTGAGTACAGAGGTTACAAGGTCTCATTTTAACCAATCAGTGGCAACATTCTGCAGCATCACAGAGGTCACAGATATGCCAATTTGAAACACTGCACTTCATAGTCTGTGTATTCATGAGTTGCATGAGCTGCAGAGGGCAGACCCAAACAGGTAAAAATGTTCTAATTTTAGAAAAAACAGAGCTTATAAACACTTCTTGAAAATGATTCTGTAAAAATGATTAATAACTAACTACTTTCACTACAGTAAGAGAACATGAATGGCCTGGCAGTACGGATACGGGTGTACAAATCTGAATACATTCATTCTGGAACACTCCAATACTGTGTAAAATAACTACGATATGTTTGATGAGCCATTCTACTTAAAACATCCATTTTATTCCCATTTAATTATGTTTATTTTGTATCTTGTGTATTTGCTTCATTTAAATAGCTTTTCTTTGGCTACTTGAAAGTTAGAAACGTGCATCGTGTCTCATGTCAGTGACGTCATCACATGGAGCCTAACTGTAGATACATGAGTTAGTGATAGCCAGCTTCCTCTTCCGAATACTATTCCCTAAATCCTAACTATTTCAGTTTGATGAAAGTATTGAGGTCTATTTAGAAGGGAATTATAGTACAGCAATACAGTGGGCAGAGGAGCACAGACAAACTGCTATTACAACTTTGAGTCTTGCACTAGAAGTGGGTACAACCTGGTTTCTTATATACATGTGTAGAATAGGAATCATGCAGTAATTTCAATCATTTATAGACGGAGGATTGCACAATATTAGCACTTTTTGTTATCCATTGACTTACGTGTTATAGATATAGGCACCAGTTACCTTAGCACCAGCACTTTATTTATATATATATATATAAAATGACATGATCAAATATCCTCTTTGAATAAATATACCCATTTAGAGGTATGTATAGTGCAGGAGTTGCAAGTTTTTATTTATCACTATTTGAACAATGTTAATAAAGGTTACATTTTATATGAGCTATGTTTAGAGAGGTTGTGTCCCATATAAAGAGATCTTTTCTATTTTCTTCAATATTTTTCTCCTATTCATACCAGGGAGCACCCCATGATACTTGTATTTAACATTTAATCACTAATAGCCACCACACTCTTTATGTGTATATACGTAGAGCTGCAATGTGTCCAACTGCTCATTACTACCTAGTAAATACTGATCACCTCCCTCTCTTAGGCTCCTGACTCCAATCTATGAAAGTACCTGGGAATCCTCAGCCTGAAATGACTCGTTGTTGGTGATGGAAAATGGATGTCTCAAAGACAACGACACCTTGAGCGGAAGAGCCGAAACATTTTTCATTATCAGCGGTTGGCACTGCCGAGTCAGCTCTACTTCTGGTCCCTGCACAAAGAATAATCACACAGAGGGGCTGAAGTTAACAGGCATCAAATACTAGAGTATTAAAATATTTGATTTAATGTAGAATATAGCATTTATTTGAGAGAATGTATCTTAGGTTAAGAGCTTTATTACCAAAAAGGTATATATCTGTTTACAAGTAGACGTGGTAACTGCAATATTCTGGAGATACTGGAAGACCACAACATTCAGTCTTCACAGATCCAAATGTCCCTATGTAGGGAGAACAGTATCCAGTATATTCCAACAGTGAAGAGTGGGAGAGAAGGATGAGATGCAAAAGAGAAGGGTGACACATATACTGTACACCAAATCTAAATCTATAGCAGATTATATGCTTATAAGGCAGGAGACCATGATCTGAAGGCTACCAAAAAAGTAGATAATGTGACAAAAACAAAGGAGTGGAAAAGACATCCAGTAATGAGCACCTTTTATATATATCCACTGTTCAAGATCTTTAACAATCAACCAAAATGTTGATTTAAACTAATGAGTCCATATGACCTCTACTAAGTAGCAGCTCACTAATAGACACAACTAAAAATGGGAGTATAGCGTAATTCCAAGTTATATAGGATATTTGAGTAATATCTTCCATACAATTTTAAATAATGGACATAAATTGAATAGTGTTTTAGGTATATTCTGTTAAGTACAGCATGTGATTAGCAAATAAATCTAAGTAGAAAAGGTATTTTAATATAGCCAGCCCAAACTTGATAGCTGTGACACCCAGGAGGGACCACTGGACTTTTGGGGACTATGGAGTGTTGTGGGCGCTGAAGAGTACCAGAACACAGCTCCTTCCCTTTCCCAAACCCCTGAATGCCTGGACTGTGGTTACCATGTTGTTATTAGTGCCATGTTTAGCTGTCTTCCATCTTTGTTATGTTCATTTATTAGTGTATGGATGGTATGCAGAGAGTTCAATAAAGCATTCTACTAGGATTTCCTGGTGTTGCGGAGAAGATGCTTCCCAGGAGTGGGCTGGCAGAAACCAGGAGATAATGGATATTCAGCCATGAAAGGAGTTAAATAGACAATATGTCTGGAAAAGAGATTTGCAATATCACCCCCTGCCATTTGGTTTCCTAATACAGGAAACCTAGCAAAACACTAATGTGTGATCTTCTCCTACCAAGTACAAAAGGTACAAGTTAGTTAGTTAGCCTATTAGGCTCCAGGACCACAAGGGTGATTAGGAAGGTGGCATCACTTGATGGACAGGCCTCACCACATGGTCAGGGTAGGGGCTGGAGGAGATTGGTGGGACTGTGTTGGTGACTGATCCTGATTTGACTGTGTTTTGCATAAATATGCTGTACCATCATCAATAAAGCATTGTCAGTTTAAACCTATATAAACAAGGTGTATGGTTTATTCTGCGGGAATATAATAACAAATTCTAGTCACTGGAAGTATTACTACAAACTCTGCCTATACTATACTCTTATACTCTTGGGGTTCCTGCCATCGTGTGCATATACCCTGATATCTGCAAAAGGTATTGAGGTGCTGAGATTGATAAAACTCTGACAATCTAGGGGTGTTCCTGTGGCTTAATGCAGGAGGGGTTGGGGCACAAGTGGTGCCCTCGCCCCTAGTTGGTGACACAAGCCCTGATATAATGATATTCTTTTGATGAAAAGGAGCACTGATCTTGTGTATTGGAGCACTGATCTTGTGTATTGTATGTATTGGATTGCCCTCTACATACCAGCAAAAGAATGCACTCATGGAAAAGAATAAAAGTTAGATTAAAAAATGTGGGTGAATAACAAGATAGTTCTACATGGTGTTGGCAGAACAACCTTCCTGCATTAAAAGAGGTTTAATATCCCCATAGCAAGAACCCTAACCAGATTGATTTAATCAGACTAAACCAATGCCTTGAAGCAATACATAAGAGCAGGTGAAACATTGCCTTTAATGGGTACTCAGAATAATACAACTGTTCTGTGGGTCATGTGCTCGCTCTAGGTTGGACTATACCCTATAGATGGCTATGTTCCTACAATGTATGTCCTTTTTAGCTATTATAACAGACATCACCTTCTCCACATAGAAGTGCAGCTGCTTGGTAGAGAGCTGTAGAACAGGCGCAATGAATTCACAGATCACATCCACGGTCATGATCAGTTCTTTTCCAGTCTGCTTCCCCATGATGGTATATCCCAAGAGCTTCTCTTTAACTACCTGTCACAGAAATGAATAAACCGAGAATGTGATGGCAGATCAGAAACAACAGGCCCAAGTTGTCCATAGTTTAATGCATATTGTATCATATTTGTTGCCTTACTTTGAACCGTTTTTTATTTTTTCATCAGTTATTGTGGCTTGCAGTACAGAATAGAATATTAATGGTTTGGTCTACCAAGGATCTATAAAGTGGTAGGGACAGGCCACTTCCTATAAATTCTGTATTCTAGCAGTAACATCGGTTGAGGTAATAGCAGAAATGTAAAGCAAAAAATAAGCAGGTCACATCATTTTTCTTGTTGGCGGTATTAAATAGGACTTGCA
The DNA here is from genome assembly GCA_027410445.1 of Discoglossus pictus. Classification (NCBI taxonomy): domain Eukaryota; kingdom Metazoa; phylum Chordata; class Amphibia; order Anura; family Alytidae; genus Discoglossus; species Discoglossus pictus. The sequence goes on along the minus strand of CM050176.1, from coordinate 36,021,801 downwards.
GGCCATTTTAAAAACGTATTAGAACTGTAGCAGCAATTAAATATGCAAAAGTGTACTTTAAAAAGCATGGGAAGGCATGGGAAAACATTAGAATTAACTGCACAAAAATCTAAACACAAATATGCAATCACTAATATAGTTGTCGTACTGCAAGTTTGTGTGTAAGGCTCGCAAAGTTTGCAGGTTGCGCATAGCACATGCCGAGGCCTGAAATGAGTGGCAAAGCCACTCATTGCGAGGCTCGCAAAGGAAGGAGAGGGAAGGAGGGGAGAAGAGGTAGGGAGGAAACTTTCGGCGCTCATTGTGAAGCCCACAACGGGTGCCAAAAGTTGCAAGTTGCACATAGAGCATGGCGAGGCTCGCAATGAGCACCAAAGGCTTTCATTGAGAGGCTCGCAAGGTAGATGAGAGAGAAGGAGGGGAGAGAAGGACATCTATCTATAAATATATATATTTACAGCCTTATTAAATTGCGATTCGGCCAATTGAATAGGGCTCTATATAAGCACATAGTATATTTTTTACAGACGTTTTTAGTTAGTGAAGACGTTGCTTATGGATAGATTTTCACTAACTAAAAACTTCTGTAAAAAAATATGCTATGTGCTTATATAGAGCCCTATTTTATTGGCCGAATTGCAATTTAATAAGGCTGATAACTATTAGTACACACACCTAGCTTTAAATAATCACTGCATTTTAAAATACAGAATTTAGAAATCATTCAAAATGTCACCCACATGAACCTAATAAGAAAAGTATCTAGTATGTTAGTTAAGAGGGGCTCAGAGAGATGCTGATGAGCGAGTGGCATGATTTTTAATCTAACCTTTGGTGTTTCTGAGAATCCTTCAAGTACAACATTAATACTTTGTCCTGGACTCAGCTCCATGCGAGATGGGGAGAGCTTGAAAACTGGGCTGGAAATCTGCGTGTTTGAAGTCAGTGATGGAGATGATTTAATGCTGGGTAGCTGAGAGCGCTTGCGAAATGGAGAGAATCCGCCCATTGTCCAATGGAGCTGTTGGGTACGCCGGCCAAGGTTACTCATTGTAAAAGAGTATTCACAGGGACCAGCACTAAAATAAATAAATGGCACATTATTATTTCAACAATTCTTTAATTGTATGATTATATATATATATATATATATATATATATATATATATATATAGTGAACTCCCGGTTATCCTGTACCCAACCAACCGGCACACATTTTAACACGTATCTTTTTTAATGCCTTTGAAAAAAAAACTAATTTAAATGACTTGGGTGTACAGGATTCATTAATCAAGCCATCCAACAAATAAAACTTGTATTTTAACATGTATTTTAGATTGAACATCTATGATGATGCCGACTTTCTCTAAAAGACATATGGTGATGTTGATGATGACAATCTTTTGGATTGGGTTATCATTCTATGAGGATGTTCTCCCTAAGATTGTGTTTCTTTCTATGGTTATGCTCTCTCAGATAGTGGTGCAGTAACATCTTATGATGGGAATGTACAGTGCCTTGCAAAAGTATTCACCCCCCTTGGCATTTGTCGTGTTTTGTTGCCTTACAACCTGGAATTAACATGGATTGTTTGAGGATTTGCATCATTTAATTTACAGAACACGCCCACAACTTTGAAGATGTTTTTTTTTGTTATTATTTTTTTCATTGTGAAGCAAACAACAATTAGGACAAAATAACAGAAAAAGTCAATGTGCATAACTATTCACCCCCCTAAAGTAAATACTTTGTAGAGTCACCTTTTGCGGCAATTACAGCTCAAAGTCGCTTTGGATAAGTCTCTATGAGCTTGCCACATCTTACCACTGGGATTTTTGCCCATTCCTTCTTGCAAAACTGCTCCAGCTCCTTCAAGTTGGATGGTTTGCGCTTGTAAACAGCAATCTTTAAGTCTGACCACAGATTTTCTATTGGATTGAGGTCTGGGCTGTGACTCGGCCATTCCAACACATTTACATGTTTCCCTTAAACCACTCAAGTGTTGCTTTAGCAGTGTGTTTGGGGCCATTGTCCTGCTGGAAGGTGACCCTCCGTCCTAGCCTCAAATCACGCACAGAGTGGTACAGGTTGTGCTCAAGAATATCCCTGTATTTAGCACCATCCATCTTTCTCTCAACTCAGTTTCCCAGTCCCAGCTGCTGAAAAACATCCCCACAGCATGATGCTGCCACCACCATGTTTCACTGTGGGGATGGTGTTCTTTGGGTGATGTGATGTTGGGTTTGTGCCAGACATAGCGTTTTCTTTGATGGCCAAAAAGTTAAATCTTAGTCTCATCAGACCAGAGCACCTTCCTCCATACATTTTGGAGTCTCCCACATGCCTTTTCGCAAACTCGAAATGTGCCATTTTGTTTTTTGCTGAAAGTAATGGCTTTCTTCTGGCCACTCTGCCATAAAGCCCAACTCTATGGAGCGTACGGCTTATTGTCGTCCTATGTACAGATCCTCCAGTCTCTGCTGTGGAACTCTGCAGCTCCTCCAAGGTTACCTTAGGTCTCTGTGCTGCCTCTCTGATTAATGCCCTCCTTGCCCAGTCTGTGAGTTTTGGTGGCGGCCGTCTCTTGGCAGGTTTGCTGTTGGTCCATGTTCTTTCCATTTGGTTATGATAGATTTGATGGTGCTCCTTTGGATCAGATATCCAGATTTGGATATTCTTTTATAACGTAACCCTGACTTGAACTTCTCAACAACATTGTCTCTTGCTTGTTTGGAGAGTTCCTTGGTCTTCATGGCAGTGTTTGGTTAGTGGTGCCTCTTGCTTAGGTGTTGCAGCCTCAAAAAAGTTGTGTATATGTAATGACAGATCATGTGACACTTAGAATGCACACAGGTGGACATCATTTCACTAATTATGTGACTTCTGAATACTTCTCATACCATGCAGGATGTATAGAATGTGCATAGCAGGCAAAACCACATAACATATGAGAGTGACACCAAGATTCCCCAAACAAGCTTGTGATATCAGGCTTTCTGCTATTTCTGCTCCTGAGATCGGGCAGCACACATTTACAATGGCTAATGTGGAGACTGTATTGCAAGTTCAGGTGAAGCCCAATCTAATTTGTTGTATTAGGACACATCTATTGAACGCTCCTTTTGATACTGCCATTGCCATATTAATATTGAAGAGTTCCGTTCCTCTCTGATAATGTTCTTATAATAATATATATATAATAAAGGTAGCTCTTCCCCATACAATCCAGCTAGGACGAGGAGGCTCTCCAAACCCTAATGCCTGACTACACATACACATGATTATTATCATTACATAACTTGTCTTAAGAGCCATTTCGTGCTCTCTCCATGATTGCAATGTTATCATGTAATGGTTGGGAAGACCTACTGAGAATAGAACAAGTGAAACAAAGAGGGGTCATGGCATGCTTGGGTTACTTTCTCCCTCTTCCCCCCATCTTGTCTTACAGATGAAGTTACAGCGGTGTTACCTTCCTCTTCTGTCTATTATCCTGTGCAAGGTACATAACAAAGGTATTGACAGTAACAGTACCAGAGCACTACAAAGCACTATGAGTGAGAAGGGGGCATTGTAAGCACACAGTGATCACATCACATTCTTAACCATTACATTGCCCATGGACGTCCTACATAGCACATCCCTGATCTGCACTAGAAGGACTTTACAGGGACAAACGGGTTAAGGTGGCAGATTATAAAGGCATCATGTTGCCACCTAATGCTGTGCACTGCATAAGGCTTTGATCAAGTGCACAAAGACAGAAGTATCGGATAAAGCCCCCACACAAAAGGTGCAGGAAACAAGAACTGGAACCTAAACCCATCCCTTATTCACATAATTGCCAGCAATAGTGCCAAGCTCCTACTACTGCAAAGTCCCTTTCTCATAAATTTTCCACTGATACTAAAGACGGCAAAGGTAAAACAAAGGTACAGAGTAATGCCACTCTCTGATGGGCATAGGGACATGTTTATTTTGTCCACTTCGGACATGAAGATAACAGGGCTCTGTAGTAGTATGACTCCTTTATATCAATGTATCCCAGTATGCATTGGCTAGTACCTGGCATTACTAGATTAACCAGTTACTGGGTATGCTCACAGCTGTGGTCTGGTGTATGTGGCACACACTGGCAGGAGGAAGGTTATCCTGCAGGTGCAGGGAGGGCACTCAGATTGCAGGATGTCAAGGTAATAATTATCTAGTCCTGAGTATACTCATTAGTCCTGCCTCACAGCTGCCGCGCCAAGGGGAAGCACAAAGGGGGAAATAAACTGGAAGCAAAGGGAATGCAACAGAAATAAAGAGAAAAGAAGCTTCAAGCACTCAAAGTACAAACTCATGAACGTAGAATGCACTGCAATGCATGCTGCTCTTGTATTGAAGCATTGCATTGTGGTACATGCATTCCATTATTTTCAATGACTTTGCAATACCTCACATATCTTTATGAACTAGATAATCCTGGAGCTATTCACTCTGGTATCTTAATAGCATAGTTTGGCTAGTTTGAAGCACAGAAAGGGGTATGTTACTTTGGCACCATAGGCCTAAATGATAACGTTCCAGACTCCTGAATCCACTTGATTTCTGGGTTAATTCATAGCCATTTGGAGGATCCAATATTACTATCCTTATTCTACTGTTTTAATTATTATTAATATCTATCTCGGTTATGATTTTTAGCACACTGAAACTTTATTGGAACTTTCTTGTGGATGGTTCACTTTAAAAAGGACCATTGTAGTGTCATAAGAGGGAGTCAGACTTTTTAAATAGCCATTGATCATTAAGAAACAAACATTCACATTAATTTAAAAAAATGTTTCTTTCTTTTCTTTCAATGATCAGATTCAGCAGCTGCTGATCTCCACCTACTATAAGGTCATTCAGGAAAAGTGGCTCTGGCTGGCAGGAAGTGCTAAATTGTCAGGACATGATTGTATTAACATAATGTGTTTCATTGGATGGAGGATTGCTGTATTAAAGTGGTTTGCCTTGGCAACAAGCTCTAGCTGGGAGGCAACCTGTGAATGTTTGTCTGGACTCAAGTTGACTTCTTTATTTCCATCTCCCAGAGAAGCCAACCAGATTACCAGGGCGGTAAACAGCAGCTGATCAGGAGGATGGTGCTCTAATCTTTATTATTATTATTATTATCTTTTATTTGTATCGCGCCAGCATATTCCGCAGCAATGTACAGGGGAAAACGACAAGGAAGAATACAATAGTAATTTGACTGCTATATAACATTTAAAGTAAGTTTGTTTTTATAAATCATTAAATATGAATTAAATAATGATAAATTAATAATTAAAACCAGCTCATCCTGATAGGGCATTACAGTGGTTCTTTATGGTAATTGCTGAAAGTCCATAAATATTTTTCTAGCCTGAAGCTCCCAAACTAGAAGTGATAATTCAAATGCTGTTTTTTCTGTATTATTGTATAGGAACTTCTTTGGAGGAATGATGTCTAGAAACAGGAAAGTTACATATGAGTTTAAAACATTTTCCAACCAATGTGAGCTCAGTAACGGTCTATCCCCACTGCATCACATTACCTGAAGTGAGTTCCCAAGTTGAGCACTGGTCCAAATTCTCTGTCTGTGACAATGGTGGTCCCGACGCCTGTTGCTCGCAGGGGGATGTTGTAAGTGTTGCTGTTTTCAATTGTCAGCTGAATCTTATTTTTGAATCTAACGGTATCATCCAGATGAGCCACAAGTGTCAGGTACACCTCCCCTTCCGGAGGGATCTCACCACAATCTGGGTCAACGCTCCACAGAGGACATTTGCGTGCCTATCCAAAGGAACACAGAGAAGGGCACATTTCCAAACAGCAATACAAATAAAGCGTGAGAATAAAGCTGTGGCCTAAGGATAATAGATTAGTGCTAATTAGTACTCATTACAGAAAGAAAAAAAAATGAACACTGGAAGCTGAAGTTCTCAATCAGAAAGTGCACACCAGATGCAAATATTTTCGTTTATAAAAATGGGTGGGGACATGCAAATGAGCCCACAAGGCATTGACACTCTTTAATACAATACCAATTTATAAATATCCCCCTTTAGACATATGCTCGCTGTATTAAACAGCTTTCCAGCATAGTATAGATTGGATTCTTCACAAGTCAGTTGATACCGTTTTGATCTTGGTACCTAACTCGTGCTTTAGATTATTTACCTGTTGTAAATAGGCTTCTTACAAATCTAAAGCACGTAAGTTTTGTTTTAAAGTCATAAGTATAAAAGCATTTTTAGAAACAATTTGTAATGTAGCAGATCTGCTTGCTACATTGGCACATCCATTGTAGATAACTAGTCTGCCTGTAGCGTAAGGGGAAGGGTGATCCTACTAGGGATTGCACTCTATTCAGTACTATTAACAAGTACCAATTTGTAGTGTCTGTCCTGTATACAGCCCCTCCCATGAAAAAAGAAGACTGTATTTATTTAAAAAACTTTTTAGAAACATTTAGTATATTATCAGTGCAAATTATTCAGAACAGCATTTTAGAAATAGGATGCTTCAGTGTACCACGCAGAGTAAAGCCTGCTCTAAAGGATGTGTTGCAGAATATCTAAATGACAGGACAAAAAATGTGTAATTCCTCACTATAATGTTCAAAAAGAATACTAATTATTTGGTTAGAACATAATGGATGAGTGCAATTGTATAATAGATGCCATTTTAACTATGGTGAAGTGAACAAGGACGACAGAAAGCTTCAGCAGACAGATGCTCCATCAGGTCTCCTAATGGTGCTTACCATAGTTGCCTGGAATAGCGCTGGGATCAATGATTGATTGCTCAAGCAGAGAGTCCTTGAAACGTCTGTCAGAACCTGGATTTCTCCGAAGTCCAGCTCACTGGGAAACACGTGGACGACAGGTCCTTCTCCTGTACAGAGCAGGGTCATCTCCTGTCAGATGACACTCATGTTCAGTTCATCACTAGCATACTAATTACATGACGTGAAGACAAGACACAATGTAGAGACACTAAAGCAGTCAATAGAATTATAGTGAGACCGTGCTTAGACCAGAAAGAAAATGTGCAGGCATCAAAGACGTAGTCACAGAATTGTTTTTCACATTTGTCACCAAATGACTAGTCATCTCACAACATGTCGTTGCTACAATTTGTGCTAGTGCTAAGAATATTCAGAATGAGAGCAATGCGGAGCATTTATATGTATCGGCACTTTATCAATATGTAAGAAAGACAAATAAAGTACAGATAATCTATAGAATTTAAAGCCTATTTTTCCAGACTCCATTTGCTACTTTTGTTTTTGAAGCAATTTGTTTAGGATAACTCTGTACCAGTTTCCTTACCAGCACAGGCTCATTGCTCCCAAATACTGCGACTTGTGCTTTTATGCTCTGCACACCTGTGTCCTGGGCCTCGAGCACAATGGGCACTTGGACAATGCTGCGCGGCTCTATGATCCCGCGTGGTCTGGGACTCTTGTACAGCACTCCGGGTGAGGCGTGACACTCCTAGAGAGACGCAGCACATGTGATTAATACAAAACAATAAATACAATGACTCTCTAGCTTTGCAGCAACACACACAATGTTTGTTTATAACAGTTCTGGGTTTATTTTACTAAAATATATCGTTCTGTGCAATTGTGAATTTAGACTCCATGAAGATAGTATAAACCACTTTAATAAACAAGACCATAGAGTTTAGTAAACAAGAGCCTTTGTTTGGGATATTTCCCAGGCCCGCACTGGATGTGTATATAGGCAGAGTATCACAATGATTACCCACTTGCAGGGTGAGGGTACCTGTGGCAGCAGACCATAGCATGCAGGCAGACTGCTAGGATTCACAATGGTGAAGGACTTCTTGTATGGGTACTGAAGGAAGCAGCGGTTAAACTGAAGTACACAGTCCTCCAGATGAAGGGATGGTACCACACATCTACAAGACAGACAGACACATGATTACAAAGACACTAGAGGTGCGGATTCAAAATCTACGTTTGGTTAAAAGGCCGGACACAAAGCAGGTACTGGAATGACCACTGTATGTAGTGGAAATGAAAGATACTGCATAGTCTGGTTATGATTTAGATACAAACTTATTGTGTGTTGTGTTGTATGGACTAGAAATATCAGTAGGGTCAAATGTCTCATAAAAACCTTGTGATAATATTTATTGTTGTAAAAGATAAGTCTGAAATCAACGGATACCTGGCAGTGATGGGCAAAGCCAAAACTTCCTCTCCAATTCCTTCCACGTCCACCACAAGCGCCAGGTCATACATCTTCACATTGTTGGAACAGAAGCTGACCTACAAGCAGTGCATGAGTAAGAGCTTGCAGATGATGTTGTAACACGGCAATATGTACAATATGTAAATCTGTAATCTGATCAGCAAGTCTGCATGTGTGCTTATCTTTATCATATTATGTTATGTGTAGAGCTCTTCCAAGATGAGGTGTAGATAACAAAGGATAAAGGCTCTGCATAACATCCCAGAAGATTATTACGACTCCTTAAAAGAATCCCCAACCATACCAAACTAGCTTTTTTCAGATTTTAGAAGGTGATCATATCTTTAACACTAACCTACATACCTAAAGCCACTGTACCTCGGCTATAGGGATAGGTATGTCTAGTCCCATATAGAAAAATACAGCCTGTACTGACACAGATATAAATGGAAATAAATACACATCATGTGAAAGCATAACACATGCTGACTTGCAAATTTACAATGTACAAGATTTGTTTAGCAAATTACGTGACGATATTGCCGCAAACCTGTAGGGAAAGCTCCAAGTGAGGCTGGATGGAACAGCAAAATATCCTGAATTGGGACATGGCTCATATTCCTGTCTCTTGACTTAGATTACTATATAAGATACCCAGGGGCATGGCTGACAAGTGTGCGGTGGGAGGGAATGCGGCCCAGTCATAAAATTTGCAAAATGCTGAGTGCAAAAGAAAACAAGTGCTATGACCAGCAGTCAGCACTTTGCCAGCCCCAAGCAGATGTGGTGGCACAGTATGTATTACTAATTCATCAGTATGACACCGGCCATTCAGTCGGGTCCAGTTACTGTACGTGCACCTGACTTCATGCCGCAGGGTGTGGTGTGAGTGAAAGTTCTGTGATGCTGGTAATGAGCGGCACAATCTGTCAGGAGGATGGAAAGGTGGACGAGTTGTCTGGACAAATTAAGCCTTGTTATGGAAAAACTGGCCCTGTGGCTAGTTGGAGATGATCTGACAGAATAAGTACATGTACAGAAGAGAGAGGCAGTTAAGGTGAACCCTACATACAGAGCTTACTTCATCTGATGTCTGTGTGTGTCACATATAGCACTAGGACTTGTAAGAAAACTGGAAACTAAACACATTTCCCACTAATCTTTTCTCAATATTTAATTTTAAGTATATGATTTTTCTTTTAACAATATATCACATATTTTATCAAGAATAAAAGTTATCTCGTTTCTGGACACCACAGTAATTAATTATCTCTCACTATTAAGCAGTCAGGTCTTGCTTTATGCTTATGTGAAGCATGGTGGCAGCAGCCATATTTCTTTCTGTGTGACATGGGGGCAGTGGCCATAAGTTACTGGCATAGTGATTATATTCAAGTTTCACAATCATAGTGCTGCAAGTGTAATTTTTATTTGACTTGATAAATATATAATTTAAAGAAATTAATATACTTGGTTATGGTGCCCATCATTTTATGAACATATAATATAATAACGATTTTTTAAATATATTTATTGTTATTTTTAGTTATATGTGGTCCTTTAAAATATCATTGCACAATAACATTTTTGTTTTTTTTAAACAGAGTCTAACTAACAGCATAATTATACAGGAAAAAGTCAAATAGCTAGCTTTTAATCAGAAATAAATGTTGATGTCTCTGTTGGGCCCTGCCAGAATCCATGATACATAGGTGGGCACATAGGTGGAAGGTAGGTGTGTGTGTGGGGCCAAATGTCTGCAGGGCCATATGTCAATTCAATTGAACAAGCCCGCAAGTTACGGGCCAAAAGCCAAAACCCTAAACCATGCAGTTGTATGTAGCAGTTCAGGGTGGGAACATGATCAATTAACCATAACTACCCATTTAGAAACAGCCAATAAAAAATGAGACTGTCATAATTAGGCCAGTTAAACATGGAGGTTACACGTCAATCAATTAGGATTTAGGGGTCCGGCATGCGATCAGACATGCAGAATACAAAATAATAAAAATGATTGCCAATACTGTTCTAGTTCAAGTGGGTGGCCTGACATGTATTAACTGCTTGATTCCCAAGATCGATATAACCCCAAAATGACACATAAAAAATGTATATTTGATTGCCGATTTGCGAGCTTGAGACTGTTGTGCAATTAATTCTGTCTTTCATCGCTTTCCCTGTAATTTACAGTGCAGTATTGATTTTTTATTTGCATTTACATTGCTGTGGATAGGGGTTAAATCCCCTTGTGGGTCTTCTCTAGCACTCGTAGGATTTTCTTCTACATTTGTCGTTTATGGGTGTGAAACCATTTGGCGTCTTGCGGAATTGTAGCAAGTGAATAGCGAATAGCGATTTTAGGGATCGTAACTCTTGCGGACCTGAAAGATCCAAGGCTTAGATGGGGTGTAAGTTCCGGTTTTAGCAACCGCAAGGATTTCAAGGCCGTAACCCGTAACCCATTTGTAGCCAGCAAAAAGATGCCAACTGAATAGCAAAAATAACTTACAGCCTCCATTACGGTCTATTATAAGTTACAATTGCTCAATTGAATCAGGCTCATTGTTAGTTTGGTACATCCTTGAAAAACCAACAGTTTTTTTTTTCCTGAAATGCAGAGGTCCTTTAATAAACAGCCTGCAAACTTGAAATCTCAAACTTCCTTCCTTTTATACACCACGATCACAATATTCTGTTCTGCTGCTTCTGATGTTGTTGTTTATTTATTTTAATAGTGTTCGACTCCCCTAACCATACAGCCTCTTGTGTCTAATTGTGCTTATCCTTAATCTTAGCAAATATACTGGAGTGGATTGCCAGCTCCTTCTCCAGTGGACCGTTGTTTATCTGACCTCTCTGCTATAACCTGCCCATCTCGGTGACCCTACATGGTAAAGCTCACAGCTTCACCGAGGTACAGAAGCACCTTCACCACCACAAGGTAGCGATCCAGAAGGGGTCTGCTGCTACTACACCTTTTTTAAATCTTCTTTCTAAATCAAATAAGTCACTGACTGAGCTTCCACTGGTGCAGCAGGCGCAACGGAGTAGAGGTCCTCAACTATTGGCAGCAAATGAGTAGTCTTAATGTATTAGGTGAATCTGGCAGATAATTACTGTTTAGAAAGGTGACCTAATCATCATAGTGGCGATGTAATAATCTACATAGATTTTTGCCTTTTTATTGACCCACCAGGAGTGGATAGAGAATTTGCATATTCCGCTCATTGGGAGTAATAATATTCAGTAATGTCATAATTGATTTCTGGGAATTATGAAATGTTGCTTTTATGTATAATGTTTTAAAAAAAGTATGTGATATTCTATTTGGAGCAGGAATGCAATGACCAGATGTAACTGTACACCCTCCAGTCCCTCCGGCCTGATCAAAGGAACAACCATAAAGTTTGAAGCTAGTTTCTGGCCCCTCCGGGTTGTAAAATATAGTAAGGAAAATCTAACTCCCCCTCTATTGACAGCCGATATATACCAGATCAATGAGGGGGGAGGAAGGAATGTGTGTGTGTGTGTGGGGGGGGGGGGGGGGGGGTGAAACAAGCTATTGCCCAGGAGGATAGGCTAGAACTGGGGGAAAATATTTGGCATTATATGTTATCTGAAGATATGTCTGGAAAATAAAGAAGTGCCAGTCTGATTTTGGACACACTAACTAAAAGGGGTGTTAGAGTCCAAGTGGAACATTCTAAAACTAAAGGAATGTCTCTGCATGTGTCTTTCTTTTGGGGCAAGTTGTTTATTTCTGCAGTCCTGAGTTCTCCTAAGAAGGTGTTTTGGGTGGGTGCTGGTATCTGAACAAGTCACGGCCCATATAGAGAGAATTGGGGTGAGCGTGGTTCCCCAAACCTGGCAGTCGTAACAAGTAATATACACAATAACTACATTATATGATCTAAAGAAGTAGTATGATCAACCTTCTCCTCTCCCCCAAATGTGCTTATACCTCTATGTCAACGGCTTCCAGGGACCGGATGGTGCCTTGGCTGGGAGTGATGTTGAATTCCTGATGTCCAGTGTTTTCATTAGTTGCCTTTCTCCAGGATGACCACCTACTATCTAAAACTTGACTGGAACTTGAGATACTTGGTTCTCCGCTACAGTCTCCTGGAATACGCAGCTTGAAGTTCATACTGACCAATGAGGTGTTATGAATGGAGCAAGACATGGTGCTTGGAAACCCTAGGAAAGTAAAAAAAAGAAGCAGGGAAGTGAAGTGAACTGGGGTTATGAATGCATGGGGGGATATCGGGGAGCCACTGCTAGGTAGATATACATTTAATATTAAACTGATATATTCAATTTTAGTTTAATGGTAGAGACTTGGGTGTTTTCCTAATAGTTTTAGACCCCTGAGAGGAATGGGTTTCAGTTCTTCTGAAAGACTGGCACACTGAATTACCACTTGACAACAGACATACAATAAGTAGAGTAACTTACAAAAAGAGCTGGATCTTGTTGCTTTAAACTTCTGCTGAGAAACACATGTTGGTGCTTTTGCTCAAAGATGATTTCTTCCAATTCTTTCCAGCACTAATTACTTTATGACTTATAAATACTAAAAACATTTATTTTCCTATACTAAATATTAGCACGCTTATTATGCGATGAGCATTTTATAGGGCAGGATTATTTACTCTTTATATCTAGCTAGCCAAGGCAAAAGCTTTATAGGTGCCATCAAATGGCGATAGCAGGATCTCCGGTTTAGCTTCTCATGCCTACTAGTCTAGTTGGAAGTGTATTTGGGTCATTGGGCTATCACATTGTTAACCATCAATTCTGTTTAACCATTCTGGCTATTTATTGACATTATTGTTGCCAGCTCAGCATATAGTTACAGTGTTATATAGATTGTATGGTATAATTGTGATAACTAAATCTTGCAGATATACAGATAAAAAATGTTATTTAGTGATATGTTCCAAATTATCTAGTATTTATGCACATATTTGCTAGGCAATCTGTACTGGAAATATTATTAGGGAGTGATCATTTGTCTTCTTTCTTGTATACATTCATTTTATAATGCCTCCTGTTTTTATTACCAAATTAGGGTCTTTTTATAGCTCCTGGTGATCTTCTTTTTCACCAGATGCAATACTTGTGTAATTTACTTATTTATTATTTTTTATTTTCAGTAGGTGCATCAGATCTCTTTTCTGATTCACTCCTGGCTGTATCAGATATGATAGATAACGGTATTTCAGTGAACATTTGAATAGTGCTAATAGTGGAGACAAGCAATGCAAACAGAGGTACTGAGGTCACAACAGGGAGTAACGTGCGCTGTCAATTCGGGAACTAGAGCAGAGAACACAACACACTTGGGTGCACAGACGACAGCAAAGAGCAGCACACATAGCAGATAAAGGAGCGCGATTTATACAATAGCCTGAATAGCTGAAAGAAACCTGAGCAAAAGGGTAAAGCCCGGACTCACAAGAGTCTCATCACATTTTACTTTCAAATACATAAGGTTCCAGAAATCCAGATGTAGATGTCTTGTTGCCCCTCTATTTCATTATCATGTCAGCACAGAAGGGTGAACAGATCTCACATTAATGTAAATTGTCTATACTACAGTTCACTCATTTTCATACAAAGGACCATTTCCCATGCTTATCTTATGATCTTGTAAATGAGTGACAGAAAAGAAGAGTGGCTCTTTAATGATACCACACATGCTGGTGCTCTAGTACCGGATGTGATTGTAACATATGTTCTGGGTTCCCTCTCTACTTTACTGATCACTCTTATAACTTTGCCAGTTTATGGACGGAGTACATGCAATGAGAATAGAGCCATGGGAAAGAATCAATCAAAGGACACTTTGAGGTCCCCTGTTCCTCCGGCACAAGTCGTTACTGCCTTAGGATTTCTATTAACCAGATGAATGATCTCATATTTACAGACTTTAACTCTCTATCAAATAAATAGATAATTATATCACTAATGATTTTTCGAGTTGAGAACCTTAAACTGCCCCATTGCTCTGTAACCTCTCTTCTTTCGGTAAAGATCAGGCACAATGTTGTGTATTCCTGGGAGCTCCAATGACTCACATTTCTGGTCAGTATCCTACAATCCTATTTTGTTTAGGGAAAGAATATCAATGTATCCACAAAAAGTTAATCACTTAACCTTCCACAAAATATTGTATAGGATGATGTGAAAATGATGAAAATACAAGTTTAAAAAAGTGATGTTATGCATAAAAAAACCTAATAAGATATAAACACAAATACACATATGAGACACTAGATGTATACAGTTATAATATAGAAGAATATACTCAGAATTAATCCACAAGCATTACAGTCACAGAAATAAATTCATTTCTAGATTTCCAATATTTTTCAATGGTCACATGACAACTATTTTTTGGTACCATTCCATTGGTTTGTTTTATTTAAACACAATGCTACTTGTGCTCGATTCCTTGAGTAACAGGAAAAGATGAGGGGACAGGGCAGCAATAGACACCATTTACTCACCAAAAGAAACATCTCCAAAATTTAAGGATGGTAAACTGAAGTGAAAGGTGGGTCCGATGATGCAGCCCCTGAAGAGAGAAAGATTTCAGTGGAGTGACAAACACGATATGATAACTCTAAAGGTGATAGCTTGTCCCATAAACAAAGACAAAATGTGAAACCTTTTAGAATAATTCTTTCAGACATAGGCAGCCATGTATGATATCAAGAAGCGCACAGATACAAGGAAAATAAGCCCCTATAGATTATAAAACAGGGATCTCTAAAGAGACGTGTATGAGCACAGTGATTTAACAAGACAATTTTACACAGATAAACCTAACAAAACAGGAACAATTACCTGATTGTGAAGTGTATGGTCTCAGGGGATCCATCCACACGGAAATGGAATTCCTCACAGAACTCTCCCAGTAGACGGCAGCTAAACAACATCACAATGGCCTGGTGTCCATTAGGAAGGATGATCCCTTCACTGGGGCTGAAGGTAAAGCTGGAACCCACAGCAGTGGTGGGAGGTACGAGGGTGAATATACCATCTATTGCTCCTTGGTTGGCCAGTATAACCTTCCAGGAAAAGAAAAATAGGGTGTAGTGAGCTGGCAGCATGAGCAAGAAAATACTATTATGGGTTCCACGCCATAGGACAGTGGTTCTCAACCTTTATGGAGCCAGGAACCAGCTGTCAACCAAGCAAAATTTCCAAGACCATCTTAAGGACTCTATTATTAATCAGTTATGAGATAATCAATTTATTACTGTGTCAGTGGATTGTTTAAAAGGCATATCTAAGTTCCCTGGATTATGAATGCATCTGATTGAGGAGAATCAGTAGCGTATGAAAACATTTGTGCATGTAAATACAATGTAATGAGTGTTTCTTATATAAGCAGCATGTGTAAAAACAGGGAAAATTAGATATGCCTTTAAAAGTCTCTCTACATTATCAGTCTTTCACAACGTATTCACGCCTGTTCTTCATCACATCCCTTATTTTCCGCTCACAAAGGGGCCAGTAGATAAAGTCCCAAGGACTGCTACCGGTCCTAGGACAAACACTGCTCTAGAACAAAGGTCCACAAAGTGTGTCAGCTGACCACAAGTGGCCTCTCAGCTCCATCCAAAATGGTCCATTGTACAACAAAATATATTGTACGTAGCGAGTTTCCATTCTAGTAGGGTGCTTTGGGAAAAAGCACTTTGACAAGGCTCGAAGCTCAAAACAGAGCCCTCCATTTTCTACAGTTGTTAATATTCGTATAATATTGTATATTTCCTTTTCTTCACCCCTGTATAGTGATACGGTATATGTTGGTGCAATACAAATCAAATATAATAATAATAATAATAATAATAATAATAATAATAATAAATAGGGGGATTCAAATTTTCACTTCTAACCAGACTTTATGTTTTATAAATATACATGCAGTATTCCAATATAGTATAATGCAGTAAGATCAGTTAACAATAGACGTCAAAATAATGAGAAAAAGGGTTTTGGAGTGCAGGAAAAAGTACCTTTTTTTTTTTCTTTTTTTTTTTTTAAAACAGGGCTTGTTTTCCCGCTCCAAAAAAGAGGTTGGGGCTTACATGGAAGGGTCACAGATGGCCTTGGACCTCCTGTTGCCCACTCCTGCTCTGTTGGTGAATGACTGGCTGCGGTGAAGTTTGTGTATTCAATGTTTTTTAGTGTAGTCTAATTCCCTATGAGAAATGGAGGTATGCTGGACGGTCACTTTTTTTTATAATATTATTATTATTTTTATTTTTAATTAAAGTGATCTCTTGCATATAGATTTATCTAGAACAAACAGTTAGGAGCCAGAAGTAAAACTCCATTCCAAAGTATAAATGTAGGCAAAGCTTAGTGACTTTATGTAAACTGCACAAACTGCAATGGCTGTCCTGTTTCCAAATATTCCTCTGATCTATAAAGAATTTATTTTGAGCTCTATTAGTGGGGCCCTCTTACTTTTATGGTTTTATATGGGGTGGTTTAACTGAAAGGTTATTTCTCAATTATCTGTAAAGAAGGACTATCCAGGTTCTAAGGAGAAAACATTTATTTGATGATTATAGGTTTGTTAGTTTTCCATCTTGTGTTGGTGCTTTGGAAACTCTATGTACATTAGATTTTAAGCTCAAAGACAGGACCCTCCATTCTTTTGCAATGTGGTAAGGGTTTTTGCCTTGTATTTGGCCCCTGTATAGAGCTACAGAATATGCTGGCGTTACAAATGAAAAGATAATCACTATAATATAGTTGTGGATCTGCGGGGCTGTTCGTAACACTTATGATGTTGGTCACGCTTTGCGAGGCAAGCTGTTGACCGCAAGCCCGCTCATCGTCAGCGGCGCCGGCCTCTCTCATCCCCCTCTGCCTCTCTCTCTCATCCTTCCCTCCACCACCGTTAAGGGCTGCAACCGCGAGGCGAGTGGGACTTAGGCCTCTTTCATCCCCCTCTGCCTCTCTCCCATCTCCCCCTCTGCCACCCTCAGCGCCTGGAACTTACCTGCTTACCTGGTAACCCCGGCAGTAGCTTGCGGCCAGTACTCATCGTCTTCTCCTCCTCTGCGGCTCCCGTCCTTCGGCTGGAACTACATTGTGGATCAAGTGGCGCATCGTGCAGGCGGGATACGCATGGGCAAAGCGCGGCTTGATCCAGAAAGTAGTTCCAGCCGAAGGACGGGAGCCGAAGAGGTGGAGAAGACGGTGAGTGAGAGGGGGAACGGAGACACAAGGGAGGGAGACGAGGGGGAACGGAGACATAAGGGAGGGAGACGAGGGGGAACGGAGACACAAGGGAGGGAGACGAGGGGGAACGGAGACACAAGGGAGGGAGACGAGGGGGAACGGAGACATAAGGGAGGGAGACGAGGGGGAACGGAGACACAAGGGAGGGAGACGAGGGGGAACGGAGACACAAGGGAGGGAGACGAGGGGGAACGGAGACACAAGGGAGGGAGACGAGGGGGAATGGAGACACAAGGGAGGGTGGGAGAAGGGGAAAAGGAGACAAGGGGAAAGGGAGAGGGGGAAAGGAGGAACAGGAGAGGGAAAGGGGGAGAGGAGACACAGGGGAGGGAGATGGGGAGAAAGGTGACACAGGGAAGGGAAAGGAGAGGGAGAGGGGTGGAAAAAACAAAAGGGAGGGAGAGGCGGAGGCACAGAAACCATTGACAAGGACATACGACTTTTAATTATGACTCGCGGAACTTAGAAAAAAAATACAAGGTCGCAAAATCACGAAGTTAACGGCCGAAAAAAAAAAAAATTCACACAGAGCATGGGGGGACAGCCATGACATCTGCCAGTGAGGTTGCACGCTAATAAATGTCGAATTTAACGAGTTTATGACATTGAAAATCGGTTACGCAAGAAAAAAAATGGCGGACGAAAAATATGAAAACGAAGCTACACAACCCAGAAATACACAAAACACCGCCAGGCACATACGACCTTTGCCAGGGACGTACAAGGTACAAAAATACACAGTTAGAAAGCACTGAAAATGATTGCGACCCACGTAGCACATAGACAAACAACGCCATTTGACAACACTACACGATTCTAAAATGGCGCTTTCCACAACTAAACCAACGTTTTGCCCTTGCGCACGCAGCATATTTCTAGGAGGTGGAAAGGGAGACACAAGGGAGGGAGAGGAGGGGGGAGACACAAGGTGGCAAACAGCATTGCCAGCCTTAAAATTGTATTGTCGTCATTTTTGACTGTCAATTTCCTAGTAATAAGTAATAATAAATATGCCAGCAGTTAAAGGACTACTGGACTCTAAAAACAACTGAAAGTATAGGCATTTTTATACTTTATTTATAAATGTTTAAATATTGCAATACTTGTAGTTACAATTTTATGTTCTTACCTTTATAGGTTTCTGCCCATCTGGCTGTACAGTGGTCATTTAAATTGGATTATTACACAAAATATTAATCAACTAAAGATGGAATAGACTGTCGTATCCTGCGCTGGCTAGGGACCATACAATGCAAGGGCTTTCAAATCATTGAACTCTTAGCTCCAAGATTTAGCTTCAAAAGATTCATGTCTAACTTTTCTCTAAGTAACTGAAGATTAACATTAAAGTGTAAGTGGACTCATTGCTATATCAGGAAAAACATGCAGACGTAATCTAACTTACATTAAAAACCCACAAAGAAAATGGCATAAGGACATACTTGTTAAATAATACAACAAGTTCAATGTGTATCTCCAGAGCTTGCAAGGAAATGCTCTCTATAATCTTGATCTGCAGATAACATGGCCGAGCACTTCTCAGAAACCACATACAGACAGTTCCATGAATCACACTGACAAGACTATAGAAAGTAGGTACCCATGTACCCTGACCCCTGAGACTTCCTTGGTATTGCGCACCTTTTGAATGGGGCAATACCAAGTAAATCCCACACACATTTGTATTTCCAGTTATGGAAAATTTA
This sequence comes from Discoglossus pictus, assembly GCA_027410445.1. Lineage (NCBI taxonomy): Eukaryota > Metazoa > Chordata > Amphibia > Anura > Alytidae > Discoglossus > Discoglossus pictus. The sequence continues at coordinate 36,002,588 of CM050176.1, read as the reverse complement.
GCAGCAATCTAATTGTGATTAAGTGACAGAACAGCCACAGGGGAGGGTGAGAGGGGGGGAAAGAGACACAGGGGAGGGAGGGGGAGGGAGGGAGAGAGACGCAGGGGAGGGAGAGGGGAAGAGACACATGGGAGGGAGGTAAAGGAGACACAGGGGAGGGAAGCTCTACGCCGCCTCACTCCCAGTAAAAAAAACCAGGCTCTACAACCCAAAGGCGCAGAAACCATTGACAAGGACATACGACTATTAATTATGACCCGCGGAACTTAGAAAAAAAATACGAGGTCGCAAAAATACGAAGTTAACGGCCGAAATGCACAAAAAAAAAAAAAAAAAAACACACAGAGCATGGGGGGACGGCCATGACATCTGCCAGTGAGGTTGCACACTAATAAATGTCGAATTTAACGAGTTTAGGACATTGGAAATCGGTTACGCAAGAAAAAAAATGGCGGACGAAAAATATGAAAACGAAGCTACACAACCCTGAAATACGCAAAACACCGCCAGGCACGTACGACTTTTGCCAGGGACGTACAAGGTACAAAAATACACGGTTGGGAAGCACTGAAAATGATTGCGACCCACGTAGCACATAGACAAACAACGCCATTTGACAACACTAACACATTACGATTCTGAAATGGCGCTTTACACAATTATACCAACGGTTTTCACTCGCGCACGCAGCATTTTTCTAATGCACATTTGGGACATTGCTGACACTTTCTCCTCAGGGGAGCAACAGTCCAACTGTACATTGTATGCTGCAGGAAAATAAAAATAGATACTTAGCTCTTCAGGTTATTCATTGCTGGATATATTACTTACAAATAGGTAAAGTATATTAATTCATTAAGTAAATAATTACCGTAAATAATAATTATAGAAAAAAATAGACATATATATCTGTCTTTGTCATGAGAGCCGAAGGAGCTCATAGGAACAAAAGTAAACGAGAAGAGCGGCTCGCTATGACCGCCGAAGGTACTCAGAGTAGAAAAAGCTTTACATTGTGTGTCAAACAGCATTTTTGATGGGCAAGTCGCTAGTAGATGATAAAACACAGGTCATTACAGCTCAGTTATCTAACACCAACACACATTTTTCCTGTTTTGTTTTTTCTGGAAGTATTTTAAATTTAGAAATTATACTTTTCTGCAGTAACTGGGATCTTTGTGGTCACTTTAAAGAAATTAATTAATTCTCATCAAATGAAGCAAAACGGTCAAACAGAATATTTTGATCTGATCAGCACATTCAGGATATCGAACCAACACTCCAACGCCATAGGGGTGTGGGACTACGGATACCATCATCGGCACTAAAGTCATCACCTGCACACCATTACTAACGCAGTGTCATCAAAATATGCTCATCAGCACAGAGTAACAATACTATAAGAGCAGAATGCGGCTACCAGACCATCACCACGCATTACTCTATCAACACCTCATGAGCACTATGTTACCAGGCAGCACAGAAATTAGATGTCTGTGTGTTTAATACAGATAGTTAGATGTTACCTCATAGCAGTGCATGGCTCCAGCGAAGACCTTGCCAATTTCCAGCTGATCAATGTTAAATCTGAGCTTGGGTCCGAGGCCTTCACCTCGTATCTTCAGAGGGAGCCGAGATGCGCGTCCTAAGAGTGGAAACAAAGGAGAACTCGGTCTAAATGTAATGCTCACAGTGGCAACATCTAAGAGCAATACTGGCCAAGTAGTAGTGTAAAAGATTTCTTGTATCCAAATTTTGGGAAATATTCTAGTGTAGTATATAATCATTCCTTACATGACAATGAGGTTTATCCTGCATTTTAATCTAACTGTGATTTGTTTACACAGAAGTGTCTGACACCCAACACTGCTTAGTTTAAGTGATGCCCAGATGGGAGCTTGGAGATTATTTCCCAAGAGTGACCCTCTGCTCTAAGGATACTTTCTAAAAGACATAGCATGTTTTGCACCCTACCTGTTATGTCAAGGTAGATTAAAGATTCATAAAGCTTTGCTGCTTGAGGCTTGAAAACAACACGGACTTCCACAGTCATGTTAGGCCATAATTCTCCTTCCTGTAAATAGATATGTATGCATCATATCAGTGGAATACAAGATGAAGTCCATATACAATCAAAACAAAGCATTAGTAAATGAAAAAAAAAATTTAGATAAAAACTTTAGAGCATCACAATTCAGACAAAATGTCTAGAAATGAACCTATATTTACCAAGCAACCAAATACAAGCCAATTACACTGGTTCCATAATCGATATCTCGTAGGCAGGAAATAATCTCAAGTGCTTCTATCCATCCAGTCAAGAAATCCATGTATGTCATTGAATCAGATCAAGAAAGAAGAGGCACTTGAATCATATGCAAGGGCAGTTCCTGTACGGTTTATTGAATGACACAATAGCGATGCTTTATAAAAAGGAGTTAGACAATGGAAATTACTTTATTATCAAGCCTATCAATTAATATGTATAAAAATACTTACAATAGTGTTTAGTTTGTTTAATACCATGTATTTTATAGAGTATTTTAAACATTATAGATTAGAGCAGTAGTTCTTCACAGCCAAGCTATATGCAAAGCTAGATGAAAATGTAACGCACAACATGTATTAAAAATATTCTGGATCTCATAGCAGTTCCCATGAGCATTGGAAGGTAACCAGGCGGTACCCAGACAAAAAAAATTAAATTGGTTTAGAGAATATCCATTAAATGTGTAAGGAAACTGCATGGTCCTTCTCAAGTAGTGATCTGTTAAAGGATATTGCATTCTCAGGAAGATATTTTTCGCTCCATGAGACGGCGCCTTGTGAAGAAGCAGCATGCGCTACTTGATACATACCATGACCACTGATTGGATCACCTTCTAGAGACTTTATCTTTAAGATTGATTGCATGGACTCTGTATATAAGGTCTGAAAGTCAAATTTTTTATATATATATATATATATATATATATATATATATATATATATATATATATATATATATATATATATATATATAATAGAATATTGCCCATCAAAAAAATGACGGCAATGAAATTGTGAGTGAGCTAAGGGTGTTTGGTGTATATAATGTGGCTGATGTAGCGTCGTTCGTTTTCTATGTCGTGTCTTGTTTTAGCTAATATTAGTTTTCTATGTCGTGCAAGTTTTTCGGAATATCCGTAGCGGTTTTGCATGTTTATGGTAGTGTTTTGCATGTTTAGGGACCTGTAGCCTCGTTTTCGTTTTGTTCGGCGGACATTTTTTCTCTCGATTAGAGAATTTTTTAGTGTCTAATCTGCTTTAATTTCATTTAAATTGAGGTGTAACTTTAGTTTTCGAGGTCCTGGATGCTCCCTCTTGCTGTAGGTAAGCTTTTTATGTATTTGTTGTGTGTATTTGTTGGATTTTTGATGTTTTCATGTGCGCGTTTTGTGGCCGTTTTTTGCGAGGTCGTAATGTGTGGTAAGGTGTCTCGTATTTTATTTGCGTTACCACGTAAAGTTTGCGAGGGTCGCAGTTGCTGGCAAGGAGCAACGGCTCGTATGCTCACAACTATATATGTGATTATATATATATATATATATATATATATATATATATATATATATATATATAAATATATATATTTTTTTTTTTGGACATTGGTTTTAAGCTTATTGGACTTTGTTTCTGCCTTTGTCTGTATTTATAGGCATACTCCTTAGCGCTACAGATATATACCTATACTTAAGGTTGGGAATACAGTGCTTTATCTGGTTTTTTTGTACAGATAATAGGAGTAGATCTGCCCAGTAGGTTACCTTAGTATTTCCAACAGATTGGAAGGAGGCTGCGACTCCAATGAGGACAGCCTAATGGGATAATACTCTTCCACCCCATGGACACCTTATAGGGGGTGGGGAGCAAAACACTATTGTATAACCACTACAGTGGTCCTTTGCATTTTAAAATCTTTTCATAAAGGAGTTCAATAGAATAAGAGCAATTACTGTTCTTTACAGGCATCTTTTCTACTGGGCATTTATAAGAATATATGTTATACGTTATAAAACTTTTTCCCCATGCAGAATAAGTGAGCTACAGTTTAGAAGTTTTCCTCTTGTCCTCTGTCATGTGATAACATGTTGGCAAATTCAGTTTGTGCCGAATTATCTTTTAAATGCTTAGATGAGTTAAAATGTTTAAGGACTACTTGACCAGGCTTCCTTCCAGCACTACATAATTAATAGGTCAGGAAGAGGTAAAACACATTCATATCGAGCGATACTTGTAATAATTCATCTATAGCAATCTTGGACAAGCTAGTAAAAAGTAAAGATATTACACTATTAACAAAGATTTGCATAGGTATTCCCAGTAGTAACATACGGATGTGAGAACTGGACCATAAAGACGTCTGAGCGCCGGAGAATTGACGCCTTTGAATTGTGGTACTGAAGAAAACTGTTAAGAGTCCCTTGGACTACAAGAAGATCCAATAAATCAGTACTTCAGGAAATGAAACTGTTCACTGGAAGGTTCATGAGGCTCAAGCTCAAATATTTTGGCCAGATCATGAAAATGCAGGATTGCCCAGCAAAGACTGGGAAAGATTGAAGGCACACAAAGAAAAGGATAGCAGAGATGGATAGACGAGGTAATTGAAGAAATTAATATGAGCTTGAGGAAGCTCAGAGAGGTAGTGGCTGACAGATGTGTCCATAGGGACACAACTGAAGAACTAAACAATAGCTGTTCTTTTATAAACCTCAAATCATACAATTTCATGCAACTTCTTAACACACTTTGATGTATAGCTGGTCATTATGCTCATATACGTCTTATTCTTGCTGTGTTTGTCCTCTGTATGTCCCTGTGATGATCTCAAAACACAAAAAAGTAAACTAAGAAAACAATTTCCCAGCTCTTTTCCATCCTAATATCTTTCTCCATATGCTCACATTCAGCCCCGTAGAGAACACTTCTCAGTACCTCAAGCTTCAGGCTGCTTCTATAGTATAATTATGAACGTTAATACAAAACGAGAGAAGAATGTATAATTAGTGCAAACATGTGATTACCATCTGTTAAGGCCCTTAGTGACAATGAAACCTGTAACCAGTCTCTTTCAACAGGTTCCATTGTCTGTCAAGCAGCACGAGAAAACGGATCTCAGCACCCGAGGTGCCTCTTTTGTTAAAAACGGGGAAGGTGAAACAGCAAGTAGCTAACACATTAAAGGAATTAAAAACAGAGCCGTATGGGATAATCGGGGATGCTAAAGCGAAAGGATCAAAAGTACAATGAAATATATGTCTATAGTTTCATTAGGAGAAATATTCAAATGTTTCTACTGGACCCTGGAGGCATCCACAATACCTTGGTGAGTTTTTTATTACGGGGGGGGGGGGGGGGCATTTGCATTTTTTTCTGCAGGTCACATTTGTACTTATTGAAGCAAGATACCTGCTTCTGAGCAGGTGTGAGTGACGTAGGTAGGTGTCAAATTCCACACTGTGCAGGGATTCAATAAAGCCTCCTCTCACTCCCGCCATTCTCCAACACCCCTTTTCTCTGCTGAAAAAAAATGTACTCCGACTCAAAGCTATGAGGGAATTCTTATGTCAGACAAGGTAGAGCAGTTCTGTATGAGAAAAATAATATTCTCTAAAAGTGTCTTTCTGTCCAAGGTTTTCACTGATCCCATTGTACCTAATATACCATTGTATTTCAGGTAAACCCAACATGCTTATTACCAGACAGAACAGGCAGGCATCATACAATATTAGATACTTCCACAGCCATATCTGGAGTGAAACAAGCTCGAGTTCAAATAATATACTGCTCCTTTATAAGCGGAGAGGTTCTTTTTTCCAAAAAAATGAACATGGTGCTTTGTACAGTGAACATTTTGAGACACCACTAGGCTTGAACCACTTAATCTTGTACAACATAAAGCAAACAAAATGATTTGAACAAAGGCAAAATGCTATAATTGTGCCACCACACCCTGCTATCTTCAATGTGTGTTTGGTTTGAGACAAAAGTCTCCTAGCTTGTCTTATTGTGCTGGAGTCAAAAGTTTTAGACAAATATAAATTTGTAGAAAGTAGTGAAATTAACTTTGTATCTCATATGTTAAATTCAGTTATTTAGCTATCTCAGTTACTCACCCTATCTGGATGCTTGCTGAAAAAGTGAGAAAAGAAATGGACTGATTATTACCTCTGGTTCAATGTGGAAGATATCATCTTCAAAAAGCGGACTATCGGGGTTCATCAAATCAAAATGTCTATAAAAGGCTCGGCAGGTAAGCATTGCACGTTCCCGGACCTGGGGATCTGCGTTGCACACATCTAGAAAGAGTTCCATACTCTTCTCCCCCTCAGCTTTCAGATCAGAGAGTGAGCTAGGACATAGACATGTGACATAGGATTAGGAAACAATCACCTTACACTATAGTGTAGATACAAAAAACAAACATAAAAAGCTATACACTATTACTGTTCACTCCATTTAAAGAATTAAATTTTTTGGAGAATCTCTTCTGTAGATGTGTAGTTATTTTGGTGTACTGACCAGGTATGACTGATATATAAGTGCTATGCATTTTTCTAAAGTGTTATATTTCTTATTTTATTATTAGTTAGCCTGATGTACCATCATAATTACATTTCTTTATTGCCCTGTTTCTTTGTTGACTGTGCTTCTTGTAAACTGTTATTTTTTTCCCCTAAACCTTTGAACCTGTTTCAATTGTGTCGTGGGATCAAATAATTTTGGCAGCTGATTTTTAGTTATGGATTATATAATATATAGAGGTCCAAGCACCCATTGGAGAAAGATTATATTCTAGATTAGATTATTGCTTTTGTGAATCAAGAACATTAGAACTGAAAAGATAAGCCAATATAGGATCTCCCTATATGTGATCATGCACCCGTATTTTTGGATATTGAGGTATAAAAGCCCACATTATAACAAAAAACATTATTATTGCAAGATTATTTGATTTATAACTAAGATATGAGCGATAAGATAATGAAGTTTATTAAAGGTAAGATAAGTGAAATAATTCTGAAGAAATGTCACTTCTTCTAGTGTGGAGGGAACATAAATGTGAAATTAGTGATTATATGTGTATCTTTGGATAAAACTAGAAATAGAAATACAACTATTCGTGAACAAGCTAGGATAGAAAATATCAATAAAGCTAATAACTGTAGAAATTATTAGAATCCAGTCACTCATTAGGAAAAAAAAATCAAGAAGAAAAGGATTTAGAATTATCTAAGCTTAACTTAAAATCTTATTATAAAGGTAACATGGAGCAGATAAAAGTTGATGAATAAGCTAAGATTTCAAGAGACTAAAAATTATATTACACAAATTAAAAATGGTAAAGTTAGCAGCCAATCAAATAGTGGCAGCTTTCGTAGATTATAATTCTTCTTTTTCTAACCTACAAAATGAAATGATTTTGGTTAAGCCCTCCCAGCAATCTATTAGATAACCTCTTCTCTCTCTCGAATTACCTACTGTTCCATGTGAAGTTAGTGATAGTTTGATAGTTTTGCCCATTACTATTAAGGAATACCCAATTTCAGTTAATAGTCTAAAGCTAAATAAGAGCCCAGGTCCAGATGTTTTACCAATGGGTATTATAAGAAATATTCATACATTTTAGCCTCTTTTTTCCAAAATGAGGCTGCTTTGAAAGCCGATTTACCTGCCCATATATTGGAAACATCAATACGTACTATTTTAAAGAAACAAAGTTCCTACTATGTGTTCAAACTACCGTACTCTTGCTTTTCTTAATATGGATGTAAAGATATATACCACAATTTTGGTAGTACTATAAAAACAAAAATATTCTAGATACACAGTGGTTTAGAAATATCATGTTGGGTAGAATAAATGGTATAAAGATGAATTTTCTGTTTTGAGACATTCCTATATTAGTCTCAAAATATTTGTTACGGAAAATGCAATCTTCAATTAACAAAATTTGAAAAGAAAACTTCTCAGTATTACACAGGGTTCAAGAAGGGAGGTGAAGTTGTTCTCAGTGTTGAAATGTAATATAACACCACTAAGCTTCCCCACTTTATGAAATGGCAAGTGATGGATTTGAATTTGGGATATAGGGATTTGGAACAACTCTGTTTCAGGTCATGTTCACTGAAAGAATTTATGTGGATGGATCCTAAAAACAGTTATTCTATCTAAATTGAAACAAATTTTGCCTCTCCTGTTTTTTAGGTTTTGGGGTAGAATAAGCAGTATAACTTGCTAACTTTTCCATCATAAGTGATAAATTTGGTTCTGTTAAGTTATTTAAATAGTACCCTAAGAATTCATCACTGGGCTAACAACTCTTTAAATATACTAGCCGACACATTTTCTCAAAATAGGATCACATTTTTTGAAAACCACCGACCAGTTATGTCTTATAAATCTGTTGAATTATGTAAAGGTTATCTCTTGTCTGAGCGCAAACAAGGTAGAATTGGATAATCTCACTGGTTTTGAATTATGGATGCTAAGAATAAATGGTCAATGTGTAAATTAGCAAAAAACTCTATAGATTTCTGGTGATAGTAAATTCAGAGTAGAAATCTATGCATTATTGTGTTTTTGGTTTGCCATCAAAACTTTCCCTTTTGCATAAATATCTAATTCTCCAAATTTTGATGACTACTAAAATTAGTTAAAGCTAGACATTATAAAGATGAATACTCAATGAAGGATTTAATGTAAGTGTTTGATACAGGCAGCGTGTAATAGCTATTTTAGGGCTTGTTTACATGGCTCCCATTGGCTCTGTAAAAAAAAAGCCCTGTGTCTAGTTGTAAGGATATTATTTTGTAGAATATTAAAAGCTCCTGTGATGATCTGGTTTTCATGACTTAAGTAGTAGTAAAACATTTTTAGTTGTATAAAAAAAAAAAAAACTTTTCAAATTACTGGAAAAAAAAAACGTATCTTTTCTGGCAGAAACTGGAGCTCCTCCCATTTTTTCAAACTATGGCACAATCCTCCACCCTCTGCCACCAAAGCTGTGTAATTAGGCACCTTCAGGCCAATGTTTCCAGGGGGAAAACAACATTACAGTGGCCTTTAAAGAAATTCATAGTGCAGGAACACTTTAGCAAGACCTACATACCTGCTTCCGAGATAAAATAAGTGGAAAAAGCACAGAGAAAGACAACAAAACTAATAAGGGGAATGGAGGGGCTAAGTTAAGAAAAAGGCTATCCAAATTACACTTATTTTCTCTAGAAAAAAGGAGTCCAATAGGAGATATGATTATCTCACATAAATACATCCAGGGTCAATATAAGTCTTTGCCAAGTGAACCTTTTGTGCCAGGAGGTTTTCAACTGACAAGAGGACATCCCTTGAGGTTAGAAGTAAAAAATATTCCACCTTAAAGAAAGAAAAGGGTTCTTCACAATAAGGGTGGTTAATCTGTGGAATTCTCTACCAAAGGAGGTTGTGACAGCAGATTTGATAGGTAACTTTAAAAGGGGATTGGATATATTTTTAAATAAAAAGTGTATTCAGGGTTATCCTGGTTAATTAGAGAGGGAGTATTAATCCAGGGAGGAGTCCGATCGCCTGTATCTGGGGTCAGGAAGGAATTATATTTTTTCCCTTTTGAGACAATTGGCAAAGTTTCACTGGGGTTTATTTCTGTTTGCTTCCTCTAGATCAATTAACCAGTAATCTGCATATTGCAGATTAGAGGAGATCTTAAAAGGTTGTACTTGATGGGCTTAAAGTCTCGTTTCAACCTCAATTACTATGTAACAATGTATGCTTTTCCCGATCTCCTGTTATGGAGCTAGATTACATGGACAATGAGCTGTCTCCAGTTTAATCTATTTCTTATATCATGTGCTCCATATTCTTTAGATCTGTATTTTTTAGAAAACAATTTCCAGGAAATTTTGTATCATGCTGCAAAATTGGTTGGGATTTTGATAATGTAAATATAATTTACTTGATTAAATGTCCAGTTCCTGCGATTCCATGAGCTCTTAATACAGTTGTACATACTGTGTTTGCAAACTGAACACAAGACACAGAAGAAAGATGTGAAATGCTTCATCCACTGCTAAGAGTTTGCTCTCAGAAAGTTTAAGTGCTTTCTTCAGCACAAGTTCAGTCAGCGTTGGCTAATGTCATTAAAAATTGACAAGAGTGGAAAACTCTCTCAGCTGTGCACCTTGGAGGCAAACACTGGCCCAATTATTGGGCTCCTTTAACCCATAAGCTTCTGTGGGATCTGAAACTCCTTCCTAACCAATGACAGTTAGAAAGTAGGCATCTGTGACATGCTTCATGCATTTTTGTCATTACTGTTAATTACAAGATTATCTCTAAATCAATCCATGCTATTAGAAGAATTACTGCATGGTCAAAAGTGTAGAACCGACATGTTACATTTTTATAATGGGATAGAAGGAGTAATCAGTGCAGAAATGTCACCTCAGATTACCAGGAACAGTCAGCAGGTAAAGTCAGGATGTAAACTCATATTTTACATGTATTTAATTGCTTCCCTCTGTTTTTTGTTACACTGCTCACGGCACGATTTTTGTACAATAAACCTCCACCATGATTAGTTTGTCAATCTTAAAACCCTGGATTATTATCACACAAGGAGTATGTGTTTTCTAATTGACATCACCTTGACATCCCCACCCCTGTAAAAATAATGGGTAAATGTAATGCCACTATGAGTGGGATATTTACCCCTGAAGAAGGCAAAGTGCCTTTGAAAAGTTATTGTCCAATTCAAAGTGACTACAAAGCAAACAAAGAAGGACCACTAATTAAACAATGAGTGAAGCTGATCCAGATACAATAATATTGTGTAACTTGAAAGAGTGGCTGCAAGACTGATCAACTCTCCATAACCAGCATGTTTTGTGAGTGCAATGAGTACTGCCAGAAAGGATACTCACGACTTCTTGTGCAGTTCATCCATAAGTGAGAGGCAATTGCGTTTCCACTTGAAGTGTGCGATAATGTCGCTGTGGTTGCTGATGATGACGCTTCTCTGATTGGCCATTGATAGATACGTTTTCTCCATGGTCAGCGAGCTCTTGTCTAGACGGATATTGACATCAGTGGCTGCTCCGTACAAACTCATATAAACGTCCTCTCCTAGAAGAAAAAACAAAGATTTGTCTCACTTACTGTCTGTATTGAATCACAATCTATAATTTCAGAAACAAAAGTATCTTAACCACCATCAGCTCAAGTATCCTGTGATGAGTTTACATCCAACTGCAAGCCTCAAAAGCTATTTTCCCTTAAGTGATCAGTAATTCTTACATGAAACAGCCATGCAAAAGTTACTTAATTCTCTCATAAGAGTTCCTGTAACTATGTATCAGTCTTGGGGAAACCAAGAAATTGAGCTTAAAGAGTGTTCAAACCTGCATTCTATTTCTTTAGAGACAGAGTATTTCAGTATACAGTTATATATTATTTTTTGGACAAACATTTTAGTTTGAGTTGCACCTCTCTTTATCAGGTCAGAAGAAAAAATGATTAAAGTTTAACATAAGCATTGAATTATATAGAGCAGGGATTATAAGTAACTAGCGACTTGCCTGTCAAAAATGACGGCAATCAAATTTGATGCTTGGCAATGCCGTCTGCCACACAATGCAAGGCTCTCCCCCCTCCAAGTGGCGGACCTCGCAATGAGCGCCTTCGGCGATCATTGCGAGCCTCTCCCCCCCCTGTACTTTACGGGCCTCGCAAAATGGCCCGTAACTGCTGTATTATTATTTTTCCCTTATCTCCCTCCCCTGTGTCGCTTCCCCCCTCTATCTCCCCTGTATATCTTCCCCTCCTCATCATCCCGTGTCGCTTACCCCCCTCTCCCTCCCCTGTGTCGTTTACCGCCCCTCTCCCTCCCCTGTGTCGCTTACCCCCCCTCTCCCTCCCCTGTGTCTCTTACCCCCCCTCTCCCTCCCCTGTATCTTAACCCCCTCCCATGTGCCGCTTACCCCCCTCCCTCTCCTGTGTATCTTCCCTCCCTCTCGTGTCTCCTGCCCCATCTACTCCCTCCCCTGAGTCTCTTTGCCCTGCTCTCCCCAGTGTCACTTTCGCCCCTCTCTCACCCCCGTCTCACCCCCGTGTCTTTCCACCCTCTCCCTCCCCTTTGCACCTTTTGCCATTTACGGATGTGAAACCATTTGCCGGCTTGGTGAAATTGATCCACTTCCCCAAGCCCAAAATGTTCTTCCGAGTTACGGGCTTGAAACTAAATAGCCGTTCTGAGACCTCCCAAAAATGACAAATTAAAAAGTAAATTAGCTTGCAACCTTACAGGCTCCCTGCCTCTCATACTGTGCTGTGTGTGAGGTGGTAAGTTAATTTTCTAATAATTGCCATCTTTGGCCGCCTCCCAACGACTTCTGAGCTATGGGCTTTTTTCAAGCCCGTAACTCGGAAGCGGTCGGGAGCCTCTCTTGCGAGCCTTGCGATTAGCGTCTTTAGCGCTCATTGCGAGCCTCTCCCCCCCCCCCCCCTCTAACTTGTGGGCCTTTAGCCTTTAGCCTATTGTACTAATGGGGTTAATGAGCACCTCATGGGGCTCTGTATAGCACCCCAGGAGTGATGGTGTTAATTAGGGGCTCATGGGGCTCTGTATAGAGCCCCATGAGCGATAGGGTTCATTTTTTTCTTGTTCTCATTTTGCTTTTAATAGAATGTCTGTTTGGATTCTTAGGTGCAATGTTTGGCTGGTTTCCCCAATGTAGCAGTGCATTGTATTATGTTAACCACTTTAGACAAAGTGCCTACATATGACCCTCTGACGTTATAGGTCTTGTGTAAAGATGGCACAGCCACATAACAACATGTGCATAGATATGACCCTCTGACGTTATAGGTCTTGTTGTTATGTGTATCTGTGCCATCTTTACACATGTACAGGAATATGACCCTCTGATGTTATGTTGTTATGTGTGGCTGTGTCTTTACAGATGTGCGGACATAGTTTGCAGAGTTCTACTGCAAAGTTTGGTACCATTTTCTCTGTTGGGCTGTTCATTGGCAATCTTCTGCTGGCCAGTGTTTGTTTCCGGTTTTGTGGCCGTCTAAATGCAAGGATGGGAGGTTTGAGGAATATATGCATTAATTCTGTGTCCTCTGTTAGCAGTGGCTGTAAAACTTTGAATATGTTACTATTTCTTCTTAGTTTTCTATTCTAACAGGTGTTCACCCGGTATTTTTAGAGCAGAGGTTATTTTCTGTGTAATGATATGGCATGGTTCCCATAACACATTTTGGGTAACAATCCCCAATGTTGTAATGTATGTACCTGTGTCATAGCGGATGATCATGTCCTGAATGTGGTCTCCCTCCTCCCGAGGCTGGAAATCCACGAATATCTGCATGCTCTCACCAATCTCTAGAGACCCAGAGACAGGATCCACAGAAAAGGGGCTGGAAGTGAACAAAGAGATTGCTCATTAGATTGCTGAAATCTGGTTATTATTATTTTTAATAAACATGATGATATTCCTCCATTTCTTAAGGAAAAAATCTGACACTTAGAAATATAACCTGGATTTTTTGATATATAATGGGCATTACCCTCTCTCAAAAATGCAAGGAAAAAGCATACCACATAATAAGAAATTGGGCAATTATATCATTCATATTCATCATTGTAGTTTGCCCTACAAGAAAGAGAAACAAAAAATACAATGAACCTCATTCAATTGATCAATTGTAAGTTACGGGCGCCCGGAATGGAGCCCCTAAGCTAATTTGTTATTTAATTGGAGTCTTTGTGCGAGCCGCAAACGGTCTACGGGTTACAGCCTTGAAATCCTTGCAGTTGTGACAGCTGGAACTTTCGCCCCATCTAAGCATTTCATCTTTCCCATCCGCAAGAGTTACGATCACTAAAATCGCAAATCTCTATTCAATTGCTACAATTCCTCAAGCCCGCAAATGTTTTCACACCCGTAAACAGCAATTGTAGGAGAAAATCCTACAGGTATCAGATGGGATCCGCAAAGGGGTTAAAGACATGTCCGTAGCACTGTAAATGCAAATAAAAAGTCAATACTGTACTTTAAAAAACAAGGAAAGACATGAAAGACAAGCTCGCAAATCGCCAATCAAAAATCATTTATTTTATGTTTCAATTTGGGGTTATATCGATCTCGGGAATCAAGGAGTTGATACATATCAAGCCACCCACATGGACTAGAACAGAATCGCCATTCATTTTTATTATTTTATAGTTTTGCGAGTCGGCCCGCATATCGCACCCACAAATGCTAACTGATTGACATGTAACCTCAATGTTTTACTGATGTAATGATGACGGTCTCATTTTCTATTGGCTGTTTCGAAATGAGTAGTTATGGCATTGCCTAATTGATCATGATCACGCCCTTAACTGCTATGAACGAGCGCATGGTTTACGGTTTTGGCTTTCTGTCCGTAACTTGTGGACTTGATCAATTGAATAGCACCGGATTTGTAGCAGAGTGGGAGCCCGCAGCATGCCGACAGACATACAGACTATATACCCCGAGATGCGGGCTTCAAATTGAACGAGGCTCAATATTGTCAATTAAGCCCTTTTGGACAACACTATGTAAAAAGATAGAAGGTCATTCAACCCCACTATTTTTGAGTTAAGATAGCTCAGGCACCATATCTCACATATACAGCAACCTAAGCCATCAAAAAGATAAAACGCGTCAGCCTGATGAAGTCACTATAGGACGCCAGGCAGTACACACGTTTAGCAGCTCATTAGCTTCAGACACTAGCTCCGATTTTCTGATTCCCCCATACCGATCACCCCATGCTTGTCACATACCCTTGAGTGTCATTATATAGTCACAGACTTATTTTGAGAGTGTTACATAGTAGGTGGTGAACAGGCGTTTTATAAGGGGATAACCAGTAAGAGAGTATAGCTATAAGGAGGTCCTCTATAAATTGGTGTTAATTTTATCTCGACATAAAAGTATTGGATGTTATATTTAACACATGTTTATTAATTCCAGTAGCTTTATCAAGCACTCCTATAATTGGCAAATCAGGACTTTGAATATAGAATTTGCCCAACTGTCACTTTAAGCCACCAGCACTTTTCGGGCATAATATTAAATTCCTGTCCTTTACTTTTCAAGCACCTTGCCTCTTTTCTGTCCTCTATTTACTCATAAACACAATTATGCCCACAATATAAATACAGACAGTGATTAAGAAACACTGAAAAAAAATCTGTGTGAACAATGCTGATTTTTTTCTACATAAAGAATAAAAATCATATAATAAGCTGATTACCAGATATTGCTCTAAAAATATACTATAAGATATACTATAAATATGGTTCTCCTCCTGAAGTAACAAAACTGTATAAGGAACTCTGGGATTTGCAGTTTAGAAAAGACACTGCATTCATAACTAATTATCACCAGGTCCAATACGCAGATGGGCAGTGTCGGTTCCCCTCATACGTAGCAATGTTTTTCTATAGATGGACTATATTCAAGTAAATACAGCACTCCCTTGGTGTCAGCCTTATATTAGAGAATGGCATTTGTAGTAATGTATTATCCTGGATAAAAACCTACCAAGCTGGAAAACGGTGGGTGAGCACACTTTATGACTGCACACATATTATGGCTAGTGGTCACATGTTTGTAATGACTAAGAAGTCCAATAACACACAAACTGATCTCCAGTGTACTCTCATCTCTAAGCATTAATATACCGTATTTTTCCCTGTATAAGACTGTATTTTTTACCATTTTTTTTTTTTTTTTAATAGGGGGACATTCTTATACACGTAATGTTGCAATTAGACACCCTGGTCTTGTATTGTAATGCTGCATCTGGCCACTAGATTTAAGGCAGGAGAAAAAAGTCACACAATTGGAAATACATTGGTTCCAATTAGATTGCTTTACACTGCACGGGGTCATAAAAATGTGTATTTTATACGTTTTTATTGTTTTACACATATATTTAAGGGGACTTTCTGTCCCGAAAGTGCCTTTAAATATATATACTCAGTCGCGATGTGCAATTGAATTTTTCCGGTTTAACACAGGATCACAAAGATATTGAGCTGGAATGAAAATAAGTGAAAATCATGACAGAAAGTGCCCTTAAATATATATGTGGAACAATAAAAACTTATGGCATACACATTTATAAGCTCACTTGCAAATGAATGCAATCTAATTGGAACAAGCATTTCCACTATGTGTGTCTTTTCTCCTGCCTTAAAACAGCGCCATCTAATGGCCAGATGCAGTGTGATACACATCGCGAATGAGCTGATCAGCTTGTGTTTGGCAGGTGTGTGATGCTTGTGTGCATATAAATGGGTATTTTATAGGTTTTTATTGTGTTACACATATATTTAAGGGCACTTTCTGTCATGATTTTCACCGATTTCCACTCCAGCTCAATATCTTTGTGATCCCTGTGTAAACCGGAAAAATGCAATGCAGATTGCGACTGAGTAATAAGTGATGTGATCCCAAGGATATTGAGCAGGAATGGAAATCAGTGAAAATCATGACAGAAATTCCCCTTAAATATATGTGTAAAACAATAAAAACTTATAAAATACACATTTGCATATTTATTTATTTCTGAATTTTGGGCTCCAAAAATAGGGGTTGTCTTATACACAGAAAAATATGGTACATTTCTTCTTGATCTCAGTTAGATTAGTTTTCCTTAATAGAATATATGTTTATTGGTATAACCATGGAAACAGAAGACGAGCAGTGTATTTTGGGATTACCACAACATCTTCTGTGGGTCCTCAGCAGGCTGAGATTACCCAGTGACTGGCTAAGCATTAAAACATCTTCCTTACCTTTCAGTAATTAGTTCAAAGTGGGCCTCGCGGTTCCCAATATTCCGCACCAGGAGGGTTTTCTGCGACTTGTATTTAACAGGACAAACATTGAAATTTACTTCGTCTGGAAAGTCCAGCAAGGCACGTGCCCCTACTGCCCGGATGGGCACAACAAACTTCTCTCTTTCAGTTATGCAAATCAGGTCATGGGAGTAATCCTAAGGAAAGAGGAATGTTTAAGAAAGTCACGCAAATAGCTTCTTCCATTCATTTAAAAAGTTCATATTTTAAAAATAAAAAGTTATAGAAGTTCTCTCACAACAGATACCATAAGTGAAATTGGTTTAGACATTAGGTCATTAAACATTACC
Source organism: Discoglossus pictus (assembly GCA_027410445.1). Lineage (NCBI taxonomy): Eukaryota > Metazoa > Chordata > Amphibia > Anura > Alytidae > Discoglossus > Discoglossus pictus. Next base: position 35,985,356 of record CM050176.1, on the reverse strand, counting down.
CACTCAGTAATTCTATCCCGGGTTCCCTAGATTCTGTTCTTTCACCATTGCAACCTGGGTTTGATTTCAGTCAGGGAACCAAGAGGTCACACCTCTCTGAAGCCTTGCAGGGTTGGTCTTGGTCAGTACGTGGATGGGAGACCAACTAGGAATAACAGGAGATGTATGTGGTGGCCCACTGTAGAAGGAACTGGCAACTCACTCCAGTATCTATGCCATGAATACCAAGTGGATCAGCATGGTGTGTTGCGGCCCATGAGGTCACAAAGAGTCGGACATGACTGAGCGACACACACACTCACATACAATTCTAGCCCAATGCTTCAGATGTCTTAAGGAGATAGGCTTAGTGATTTAAGATTTAACATACCCATGAATTACCTACATCCTCTCATCTAAATTATTCTAGCCCAACATATTCTTAGTACTAAAAGTACATGTAAAGTTGCACGTTACATTAAAGGATGATTCACTGTACAGTTAGAGAAGTATGGTACATACAGGTACATTTTCTTTAATTAAGTCTTCTATGGAGAACCAAAAAGGGCGACACCTCCTTAGATAAGACAACAACAAAAAAGAGAAGACCTCCCTCCCCTTACATCCCTCAGAATTTTTCTAGAGCTACTCGAGTACCTAAAATAAGATAATATTACAAAATTTGTAACACAAACCTTAATGGGCGGGAGTCCATGTGCTGCTGTCGAAGAACTTAAGGAAATAGAATTTACAGGTAAGAAACACAATTCTCTATGAACCTGACGTCTTCTAGGCAGCACAGAACATTACGCCAAAATCGTCTAATACCCAGAGTCCAAATGTTGTGACTTCATTTATTCAGTGCAAAAGTAAGGCTACTCCACACAGCTGCTCGACAAATTTGTCCAGACTAGAATTAGCTTTTTCAGCCCAAGATGCTAGCATTGCGTTTGTAGAGCGTTCCTTAGTTTGATCAGGTAAGTCTTTTGGCAAGAGAAGGTTTGACTTATGTAATATAATAATGCAATACAAAGCCATCTAGAAAACTTGCATTTCATTTTTCTGACCGTGGATGGAGACAAATAACAGTGCTTGTAGTTCTCCAACTCATTGTGGTGTAGTGATACAAGGAAGATAGCTTTGATTGTGAGCAGTTTTAGGGAACACCGATTAAGAGGTTCAAAGGATTGTTTTGTAACAACATTTAGAACCCAATTCAAAAACTGGAAAAAGGGGACCTTTAAGTTGGATGTAAATTTAGTTTATCATGTGTAAAACATTTTTTGATCAGAATGTGTTCTGCAATTGGCTTCTGAAGGAAAAGTCCTAGTGCTTATGTCTAAATTAGCTGGTTTAAGACCATTGTCAAAACCTGCTTGAAGAAAGTCCAGAGTGTGACGAATACCTGCATTATCAGGATCTGTGGAGGGATCAGCACATCACTGTAGAGAAGGCTTTCAAACTCTTTAGTAATTAAGTAAAAAAACAGGTTTCTTGCAGTGAAATAAATGTTCCTGTCAGTTTGTCCGATAGGCCTTTTCTTCTCAGGCACTGATGTAGGAGATCCTCCTAGAGTGGTAGGTGGAAAGGTTCTTCACCTGACATTCTCTTTAGTTCAAAGAACCAAGCTTTTTTCTGGGCAATTACAATGAAATATGTAGACTTACGTGCTAGGGCATCAAAAGTATTGGATGACCTTGCTTCTGTAGTGGCATTAACAGATTAGCTTTCTTTTTCCTGTAGGCGGCCATCAAATATATTTTACAGCCATCCCCACCTGTAAACTTTTGGAAAAAACTTCTGGTTTACTTCTCACTTAGTTGTCCTACTAAGAAAATTGTTCACCGAGTTGCAGGTTCCTTTGGTGGGGCTGCAGAAATTGCAGTCAAGTTCCACTCTACCCTCTTCATTGTCTTTCCTGGTAGTCTCATGAACACCAACGCCACTTCTGTTGCATTGTCTAATTATACTCTCATCGCTTTTCCTAGTAATTTGTCTTAAAATTGAAGTAATAGACAAAATACTCGCAATTTGATTCTTGGGGACACCAGCGAACTTGCACTAATCTTCCTGGATGAAATCCTTGTTTCCTATAAAAGGTGAATAGGATAATCTACAGTATTTAAACATCAATTCCAGTTGAACAGTGGTAAGTGTATGTGTGCTCTTGTCCAAGGAATTGCTGGAATTAAGGGTGACATTAGAGGACATTCGGCCCAGTAAAAAGATAGCTTGTCTTATGGATATGATTGGGAATTTTCCACATTTCTAAACTATAACCAGAACAGATTATTCTAAAATCCCATAGGTCTGTGGTGAAGTTTGCCATTTGTTGACAAAATATAGAAGCGTTGCCCCTAGCAGAAAGTTTAGCAATATTTTAGCTTCAAAATGTAGAATATTTTGTGTTGGTAGAGTTGTTATTTCTTTTACTACTGTAGCACTGTTTTTCTATTCTCTCTTCTTCTCTGACAGAAGTCAAATGCTGAATCTCAAATTAAGAATATATCCTTGGATTGGTATGGATGCCCTTGAAAGGAAAACAATGTTTGTTCTTATAGGGACATTTATCTTGAGGAAGTCTGGATTTGTCTTTCAACCAATGTATCTAATTGTGACCCGAAAAGATAGCAACCGTCAAACTGCATTGAACATAAATTATTATTTGAGGCTGTATATGCCTACGAGGCCTTCAAGCACACTGCCGTTGCAGGCGATAGGAAATCTTAAAGTATCTACTTGAGGTACAGTACTAAGACATTTCACAGTATTAGCAGCATTTCTTAATACGTCTTCACAGGAGGCTTTTTCCACAATGGCTTGTTCTGCATGTTGAAGTCAATGTTTCATAGCTCTGAAGAAACATTGAGACCACTGCTGCGTTTATGGCAGTTGAAGACCTGAAAACGTTGCCTTATAGCATATTCCGCACATTTATCCTTAGTGTCCTTTAATGCATCCACCAAGAATATTGTAGCATTTCTAACCAAGTTGGCTACAGGAACATCAACTTTTGGTGAAAATCCCCATTTAGTAGTCTCCTCTTGATCTAAAGCTAAAAGAAGCATGATTTTTTCTTGGCATGGTATCTTTTTTCAGGATTATGCCATTCCTCTTTTAATACAGCGTTTATTGATTCTCGCATGGGCAACAAGTTTTGTTGTTTCTTCTGACCCAAAAATTCCCTGCCCGGAACACTTCGCTATTCTATAGCATCCTGTAAATGCAATGCCAATTTACTTCAGTAATTAAACGGCAAAAATGCTCTTCTAAGAAAAAAATATGTTTTCTTTCATTAGAAAAAGATGAATCTTCTTGAGCTTCTCTTTCTTCTGAAGAAGATATATCAACTTCCATTGAGCATGGAACCTGAAGACCTTCAAATTTATCTACAGTAAATCTGAATTTTAAAGCGACTTGCCCGTCAAAAAATTACGGCAATGAGATGTGTATGTTTGGAAAGTTCTTTAGTTATTAATATATATATGTGACAGTTGTAAGTATTGTGATATTAAAACATGTTTAGTTTTGTAAAATGTTCTCTTGGTGAACAATAATTCTTAAAGCATTTTGTATTAACATTTGAAATTAGAAATTTCTGGAAAGTAGGCAGTATTTTCTTAAACTTTCAAGTGCCTCAGACCGTTATAACGCAATCCGCATGCGCTATTTGCGTTCCAGCTTACAATTTGTGTTCCATCCGCCATTTTGTGCGTAGTAGTGTTCAAAATGGTGTTTAATATGAGTGTGGTACATTCCGCATAGTATGTATTTCATTCTTGCGAGTTACTGTAGTGTATTTACGTCTTAAGCCTCGTTTTCGTTTTGTTCGGCGGCCATTTTTTTTCTCGCTTAGGCGATTTTCAGCAGTTTAAACTCTTTTTTTTGGACTTAAATGGACGTGTAAGTTAACTTTTGGAGGTGCCGGATGCCCCCCCTTGCTGTAAGTAAGCTTTTTATGTGTTCGTTGTCTTTATTTCTTGTGTTTGTGATGTTTTGATGCGCGGCGTTTGGAATGGGTCGTTTCGCGGCCGTATTTTGTTGCAATGCGCCCGTATTTTTTTGCAAGAGACGCAGTAGGCTTTTACGTGTACGATGCAGTGTATTTGTTTCTAAGTCGCGCGTATGTGTGTTAAGAGCGTGTGAGGGGCCTTTTTGGTGTGTTTTTTTTAAGTTTTAGTTTAAGAGATGTACAAGAAGAAACATTGTATTTTTCTGGAGCATGGTCATTTTGGAAAAAGAAGCAAAGTCTTACATCATTTTAGCTCAGTTGTTAATCCCTTTTTTTCCCACCCTTAAAATAGTTTTCAGATTGATACAATGACAATAAAATGAGTTTAAGGGCCCAGGCTGTCCTACAGAGACTGCAGGAGATCACTGAAATGATCCACCACCAGTGAGCCTAATCATAATGAACTTTGTACAATCGCTGAACACAATAAGCTGTACCCAGCTCCAGTCACAGCTGTATGCAGTACAGAGCATTTAAAGGGCTTTAAAGAAGAAAGGTTCCATGTAAAAAGTGCTCTATAGTAAATCTGGCAGGAATCAGAGGCAAAAGCTTTTGACATATTCCCTGCAGTGCACAGAGACTCAGCATGTAGTCGTGAAGACCATTTCAGGTTCAATGGAGAATTCTTGCTCTGCTTACATTTATGTGAGTCATTGTACAATACCCTCATGACCATCATTAATGCTAGCATGTACCTCTGAATCTTACACAAAATATTACATTTACTTATCAAATTAAAAACATATTTTGGACCCTAACCATTTATGTCCAAGTAGACTCAGTTTCAAAGGCTAATTACGGTATTGTACGAAAGTGCTTATGAACTACTATGTAACTGGGCTTACTGGAAACTCTAGCTGTGACATGGAGATAGACGCGCCCACACACACGATACAGGCAATGGGTCTGCTAACAGATCCTATACCCAAAACGGATTATATAGCAGTTAGAAGTATTGGGGAGTCACACAAAAAATGCAAGTACCCCTGGAATGAAGCAAATGGCACAGAACATTTGCATAAACATAACTTGCACATTTAGAAAACTTCATATATGTTAGTAAATTGTAAGGAACTTGCCTTTTATTACCAAAGTCAGATATGGTGCATAATAATACATTTATAAATGCTAAATGTATATAGTGCTGTTCTCCCAAAAGGGATCCACTGTGCTTATGATAGGAAAGGAAAAAATAGAGCGTCTTATAACCTACTGGAAGGCCTCACTGAAGAACATGACCTTCAGTCATTTACTGGAAATGTCCATCTTATGGGCCTCTCGAGAGATCAAAATGTAGTAAAATGCACTGAACACATAGAACAAATAAAACAATACACGCTTGAATCTGTGCTATGTTGAGATTGACCATTGGTCTATTTTAACAGCCAGATTACAGCTATGAAATGTAATGGCCACAGTAAAGTACAAGCCATTTTCCAGTATGCTGTAGTCTACCATACAATAAACATCTTTGCAGTATTTTTCATTTAAAAATTGCATTTTCTTATATTACCTCCCCATTTTGTATCCCTATTCCCGCAGTGTGACCAAATGCCTGGAATACAGATGTTTTCATACGTAGTTTGTCATAAAAAGGCCATAGAGTGACTACTTGTGTTTGGCAGAAGTTCCCATGTAAACAGCTATTGCATCTCAGAATGAATTGCATCTACCACGGATTTGGAAACAGATAATTGCATAAAAGTACCAAAAAATGTTAAAGGGATCTTGGTAAAAGTGAGGGGTGGGGGTGGGGGCTTGTATGTCTGTTACTTGTGCAAATGTATGGATTTGGTACAGTGGCCTGTCTTACATGATGTTATAGCACTGCCGACCTCAGCAGCTTTAATCTGATACATAAATTGCTTCAGGCAACAATATAGGGAGAAGGGACCGGGCACCACATGGGAACAGTTGTGTTGTTCTCTGCAGACGCAGCAGATGATGCAATGTGAGCTTACAGTGATACAAGTTGCTTACTTTCTAAGATACGCAGCAGCACTAAAAGTAGGAGTTTCTGATTGTGCAAGTTAGATAAAGTAGTTTGAAAGTTGGGTATTTAAAGCATAATTTATTCCGAAAAGTCCTATTCTCCTAACAATTTTATCTTAAGAGACTACTTACCTGTCACAGAGGGAGTGGATCACACTAATGAGAAGGCCTTAATGTTCTTGTATGGTAGGATTGTATCATTATTCTGATCTATCTGGGCATGCTCTTGTTTATCTCCCCAACCATATTATACCATCCTTCTTAGACAAATCTGACTAAATTCCAACACTAGAAATCAACTTATCACAGTAGGATGCCATGGTCTCTGCCCTACCATTTTCTTCTCTGTATTAATGAGATGAGTTTGTCCTCTGAACCCACAATTATATTCATAAACCACCAAGTTATTTCTAGCCATGCTGGAGCTATTGGGAATGGGCAGCAGATGGAAGAGGACAATTAATATTCCAGACAGTAGTGCTGCACACAGATAGTGAAGAAGGCAGACTGGGAGCCAGCTAATAATTACTCCACCTTGTTCTCTTCAGGGGTGAACACGATACGGAATGTGGACGCCATCCCTGGAGCCACCTTGTGACACACATCAGTGGGGCTGATGATTTGGAAGTAGGGCGAGGTCTCCTGAATGACTTTCACCAGTCGAGGCACCTGACAGGAATACAGAAAAACATTCGGCATAAAGGAGGATAAAGACACAGAGGTAGACTAGAATAGATTAACAAACGAGATGGGTGTTAAGACAATCAGAAAAGCTGTGTATATAGATGATTCTTCTGTAGGTTACATGTGTATCACTGAATTTACCAAGTGCCAAAGGAAATCTGTCACCCCAAAATTCAGCAGTAAAATTATACATTACAACTAGCAGTTTGTTTTTGTATTTTTGCTCAACACTAGATCACAAAAGATATTAAAGTATTGGTCTATGTCTCTTTTATGCAAATGTAAGACTTATATATGTTAATTAGCAAGTCAACTGATAATTAGGATATACTAGCGAATTGCCCGTCAAAAAATGACGGCAATTAAATTGTAAGGTAGCTAATGCTGTTTGGTGTATAATAATGAAATATGTAATGCATTACTAAATGAATATACTTTACCTATTTTTAAGCATTGTGTTGAAGAGCTGGCAATCTGTTTTGATGTTGCTGCAGCATTAGTGGTGTGTAGCTGCTGTGTAAGCATTCTGAATGTGTGCACTGTGTGGTATGAATATCCGTAGCTCGTTTGTGGCGTTTTGCGAGTTTCTTGTGGTGTTTTGCGAGTTTAGAGTGCTGTAGCCTCGTTTTCGTTTTGTTCAGCGGCCATTTTTTCTTTCGCTTACAGTTTTTTTTAGTCTCTAAACTCTTTTATTTCGAGTAAAATGAAGGTCTAAGTTGCATTTTTGAGGTCCTGGATGCTCCCTCTTGGTGTAGGTAAGGTTTTTATGTATGTGCTGTGTGTATGTATTGTGTTTTAGATTTTTTAATGTTCGCGAGTTGCGTCCGAGTGTTGCGAGGCCGTAATGTGTGTGAACGTGTGTCGTATGTTGTTTGCGAGTGTCGTAATGTGTGTGTCGTGCTTTTGGGGTTGCGACGTGAACTTTGCGAGGGTCGCAGTTGCTGGCATGGAGCGCCTTCGGCGCTCCATGCCAGCAACTGCAGCCCTCGCTTTGCGAGGTCCTCAGGTGCTGGCATGGAGCGCCGTTCGCGAGGGCCGCGACTCGCGTAGCGTGCCCGCAGCATTAGCAACAACTCGTACGCTCACAACTATATATGTGATATATATTTTTTCAAGCAAACATTGAGGAACAACGGTTTTGCCTCTATAGAAACAAACAAGCCAAATATGCTACTAATTATCACATCAACTAGGTATTTAGTGTTCAGGGGCAAGCCACTTGCAGAATAATAATGCCAAGCCAACACTCTGTTTACTTGAGGTACATATATATATATATATTGTGAGCATAAAGGTGGAATAGTGGTTGATGGGAGATACATCAGACCTGATTTGCTAGACAGCAACCAGAGGATTTCTCAGTTAAATGCCCCAGGGAGAGATGTTACAGTTTGCAATATGCATAGCTGATGCTCTGCAAAACATGGTATGGGTCCCTGGGGCGGAGTATTTGGAGAGCAGGGGGGGCCAATGCTCCAACAGCACTAGTTGCTGTATAACAGACCACAGCTTGGATCTGGTTTTTAAGAGTTAGCTAATTGGCACTCACCTGTAGCTACTCAATTAGCAGACAGGCCTTTAAAAGAAGAGAGCAGCCTGCTCCAAAGGGAGAGAGGAAAAGACAGCTAGGAGAGGCTGCGCTTATTGCAAAGACATTGCTTTTGTTTGGGAAATTGGTAAGTGGGAAAGCCACCCAATTGCAGATAGCAAGTACTGTCTAGTAAGAGCTCAAGTAAGAGCAAGGGATTTTGTTTGTTTTGTTATTATTTAAAGTACCTGCTTTCAAACTGAATAAAAAAGGAAAACTGAGCTGAAGGTGTCCTGGACTTTGTATACCCTAGAAGGCTGTGGTTACTGCAAGATCGGTGACAATCCTACCTGTAAAAGAAGTGGTTTGTCACAATATATATATATATATATATATATATATATATATATATATATATATATATATATATATATATATGTGTGTGTGTGTGAAAAACTGCCAATACATTGTACTAGCTATTTATATATCATATATCATTTTGGGGCGACAGAGCCCTTTTAACAAGATTACATTACAGGAATCCTATTACATAGAACATCAAATCCATTGGGCCAGTTATATTAAAGTGAAAGGCTTGAGCAATGTAGCTTGTAAGTAAGTGGCAATGTGTTTAAAAAAGTACACTCACACCAAAATCATGTTGTAACATCCTTTCCAATCTGAGTGGCAAACTAGAATACTGAGACAGACATTCATGTAAAGAAGACACACAGATATTCTGGTGAAAAATGAATGTAACTGCCACCGTTTAGAACAGCAGCTATAGCTTGACACAGTTCAGAATGCGGGGAGTCAGTTACAGAGATGGAGCTTCTAATGGTGGCTCCCATCTCTCCTAAAAAAAGAGAGCAGTAACTGGCAAACTAGCAACTTTAATATCCAACACATATAGTTAATCTTCAGTCTAGGTGGGACCTGCTCTTTTAACTTCACAAGTCTCAGACTGTTTAGAATTGAGCACACATTGGAAATGCTAACCTTGTCATTGTTCCTTAGGACTAGTGGCACCTCATATCTCTTGCACGCTGTGTAGTTCTGGAAAAAGATCCCTGAAGGGAAAGGTTGGAATATGGCTTGGTCCAGATCCACGCTAGAGAACTAAAAGGAGACAGAGAAAACACAAAATAATCCACCAGCCTATTTTTTAATTGTTCATTTCCTCACCTTTACAGTTTAAAAACACCTTTTAACTTACTAATGGCAGTCACTGCATCCCCTCCGCTATCATTTTCTTGAGAACTATTAAATGGAAGTGAACAATTTCAAAAATTACTCACATCTTACCGAGATCTAATTAAAGTGCTCTGCTGAAATAGTTCACTTCCTTTCAGTAGTTCTCAGGACAATGAGAGCCATGGAGGGGGATACAGCAGTGGCCATTAATGTAGTTTTAATGTTAATTAACGGTGAACTAAAAAATAAGCTCAAACATGAATAGTGTGTATACTAATCTTTTAATTATTTATTGATCTTGAATACAATTCCTATTTCATGATTTATAATAGCAATATGAAGTTCATTTTGAAATGTTAGTGTCAGCCTCCAGTTGAGCCCACTATCTCATTTCCGAAGGGGAGGGGAGGATTTGCCTGAGACAGGTCTAAAAGGGTTTAAGAACAAAATGATTACATAAAAAAAAAAAATCATTTATAGGCTTGTTGCCAATGGGAATTAGCTGCTCACAAAAAGTCTGTCACCAATGGTCAGCTTTGTGTTGATACATTTTGTGCCTCAATCTCTGCCTGGACAGAGACCAGCAGCAGTCGGTTTGAACATGGAGAGTGGATTCAATGTTGCATACGTTCTTTTAAAATCACTGAATAGGAATTTTAATAATAATCAATACTGAAGTACACTGGCCCTTTAAGCATGTCTGGGATAAGGGACGGTCTTCCAAGATTTACCGTATTTATCGGCGTATAACATGCACCTTTTCTCCCTGAAAATAAGGGGCAAATGATAGGTGCGTGTTATACGCCGATATTCCCTCCCCCCTCCTCATCCTCAACCTCCCCCCTCATTCTAAACCCCCCACCTCATTCTAAACCCCCCCCCCTCATTCTAAACCCCCCTCCTCATTAGAATGAGGAGGGAGGTTGAGGAAGGATGATGAGGATGGGGGGGTTGAGGATGAGGAGGGGGGGTTGAGGATGAGGAGGGGGGGTTGAGGATGAGGAGGGGGGGGTTGAGGATGAGGAGGGGGGGTTGAGGATGAGGAGGGGGGGTTGAGGATGAGGAGGGGGGGTTGAGGATGAGGAGGGGGGGTTGAGGATGAGGAGGGGGGTTGAGGAAGGAGGATGAGGGTGGGGGGTTGAGGAAGGAGGATGAGGGTGGGGGGTTGAGGAGGGGGGTTGAGGATGAGGAGGGGGGTTGAGGATGAGGAGGGGGGTTGAGGATGAGGAGGGGGGTTGAGGATGAGGAGGGGGGTTGAGGATGAGGAGGGGGGTTGAGGAAGGAGGATGAGGGTGGGGAGGTTGAGGAGGGGGGTTGAGGAGGGGGGTTGAGGAGGGGGGAGGTTGAGGAGGGGGGTTGAGGATGAGGAGGGGGGAGGTTGAGGAGGGGGGTTGAGGATGAGGAGGGGGGTTGAGGAAGGAGGATGAGGGTGGGGGGGTTGAGGAGGGGGTTTGAGGGGGGTTTGAGGATGGGGAGGTTGAGGATGAGGAGGGAGGTTGAGGATGAGGAGGGGGGTTGAGGATGAGGAGGGGGGTTGAGGATGAGGAGGGGGGTTGAGGATGAGGAGGGGGGTTGAGGGTGAGGAGGGGGGTTGAGGGTGAGGAGGGGGGTTGAGGATGAGGAGGGGGGTTGAGGATGAGGAGGGGGGTTGAGGAAGGAGGATGAGGGTGGGGGGGTTGAGGAGGGGGTTTGAGAATGAGGAGGGGGGTTGAGGAAGGAGGATGAGGGTGGGGGGTTGAGAAGGGGGTTTGAGGGTGGTTTGAGGATGGGGAGGTTGAGGATGAGGATGAGGGAAGTTGAGGAGGGGGGTTAAGGAAGGAGGGAGGATGAGGATGGGGGGTGGAGGAGGGGGTTTGAGGATGGGGGTTTGAGGATGGGGAGGTTGAGGAGGGGGAGGGAGGTTGAGGTTGAGGATTTTGTTTCAAAGTTCTTTATTTGAAATTTATTTTTTTTCCCCTGAAATTTCCTTCTTAAAATGTGCGTGTTATACGCCGATAAATACTGTAATTATTCCAAAATATTTGGTTAGATTGGATATACTAGATAGACCTTTTGTGGTATTGGAAATAGTGGTAGTAATATGTGGCTTAGTATTTGCTCTGGCATGTGGCTATGTACTTCATACAATACAGTTATCAGTTCTCAGTAGAAAAGGAAAATATTGCTAACTGAGACCTTCTGATGTGTGGTTTCACTCATATCAAGCAGGTGGGTGATAGGTGGACGCTGCATCTCTCGGGTGTTGGCCAACTTCTCCTCTGTTGTTAGGGACATTTCCTTTAAAAATATTGAAGGAATCAGCTAGAATTGGGGGGGGGGGAAAAAAACATTGTCAAGCTCTTTCTGTGACCCGGTTGTGCTGTAGACATGACATATATGCAATGATATTGAATAAAGGCACCTATCATGTGCTAGAATATCTAAATAACTGTGGCTATAGTGGATGATATTGACCCTCACCACATCAATGAAATATTTTGTTTGTACACAATGAGGTTTACCTGATATTTAATTGCATCTCTGAGCAATGTAGCCGAGTAACTACTACTGAATTAACTTCATTGACCAACAATATAATGACTGTATAGCTTCCGATCACTAAATATGAATGGCTGGAGAAGTGGGAGCTGCAGCGACACTCCCCGCCACCGAGCCGTGGAAGCTTGAGTACCACTTTCTGCCTCAGTTTCAGTGAAAAGAGAGAGCCCTGTCGGAACATCTGTCTGGTTTCATTTGTTCCTGTCCTGGATAATCCTCAGTTTCAGTCTACAGCATCTGTCTCTCTCTCTCTAAGCTTCTCTATGATGGCTGGGGGTGGGGGTTGCACGACCCAGTTCGTGGTGTAGCCCTTACCTTCGGAACTGGCCCTTCATCTGTAGTCAGCTTCGGGTTACGAGGGGCCAAAACTTTGCTCTTGAATCCACTGGGCATTCTGAACTCCTGGATAGAGCCGAGTGGCTCTTGAAGTTCGCCAACTGGCATGGCTGCCTGTTCCCTTATTTCATCTGACATTAGGAAAAAAAATGTTTTTTAATGAAGAACATCACGATAACATGGAGCCCTAAAATATGGCAAGTTAAAATAAGAGTAGTATTCATGATATGATAATGATAAAAATGGTCTGAAGAGAGATTTCCAAAAACACAAATACAAACAGACATAACTGTGGCCTGGGTGGTCATTTACCTGCCTAAAGCAGACCCCCCTGTGAGATAAGCAGAATGCAGTGTTTCAGTTTAATGTCATACACTATTAATCTTCGTCTGCATATAAAAGACCTTAGAATCTCATCTAGAGGGCTTGGGCATAAGTAGACCAAGCGACATAGCTAAAGACAAAGCGAATTTTAAAGAGAAAAAAATATATAAAATCATGGTGGTTACTTATGATAGGAGATGGAATAAGTTAGAAACTTCAGGGTCTTACTAAAATGTTTTGTAATTGTAATGCAGGATGGGGTGTGTGTGACGGTGTAGAATCAACTATAATCAACTATAATAGTAATTGTAATTGCGAGTTGTCGCCGCGCATTGTTAAAAGTTACAGGCTGCGCATGCACGATGAGTGCCAAAAGCTTTCATCGCAAGGCCCGACAGTTACGGGTTTGACAGGGGCTGCAATGAGCTCCAAAGGCGATCATTGCGAACCGTAGGTGACTGGCTTGACGGGGGGGCTCATAACGGCTGACGAGTTACAGGCTTCAAAAAAAATTACGGATTTAAGGGCCATTTTATTCAAGCCCGTAACTTGGAAGCCATCGAAAGACCTCCAAAAGACGCAAATTAATTCAATAATTAAACTTACACACAGCACACGGGAGAGGCACAGGGAGCCTGTAAGTGAATTTGCAAGCTAATTTGATATTTAATTGCGTTTTTTTGGAGGTTTGAAAACGGCTAAGCGAGGAAACAAATGGCGGCTGTAACTTTTTTTCAAGACAGTAAATCAGAAACACATTTCAGGCTTGGGGAAAATGAACAATTTCCCAAGCCCGCAAATGGTTTCACACCGTAAATTCAAACAGGAGCACATAGGAGGAAGAGGGGGGAGAAAGACACAGGGGAGGGAGAGGGGAGAGAGGATGGAAAGAGACACAGGGGAGGGAGATAAGGTGGAAAAAACACCAGGGGAGGGAGAGGGGGCAAAGAGAGTGGGGAGAGGATCATAAGGGCCGCAAGTTAGAGGTGGGAGAGCCTCGCATTGTGTGGCAAACAGCATTGCCAGGCTTCATATTATTGACGGGCAAGCCGATCGTGTATTATATCACTAGTCTACCGTCCAGTAACCATGACTACTCATAAGGCTTTTGATGCACAGTGGCACACAGCCCAGAAAGTTTGTTCTGAGTTAGCCAGCTTTTTAAGAAGATAATGTTTTCTCAATCGTATAAGCGCACAATATTAACTTTAGAAAAAAGACAAATTTAAATAGTAACAACCAAATGTATGCATTATTTCAGAGATATACTAACCAATGGATATATGACAAGATATCAGCTACTAAAAATGAGTGTATGCAAGGGGTAAAATAAAATAAATCCCCTGCTGTTGAACAAAGAATTGGTTAGACTGAAAATATTCACCTGTGCCTTCAAATTGGGCTATATGAATAAACTTTACTTTCCACTTCCGGATGTGACTTATTGTTTTGGTCACCCCAGTCCGAGGACTTTGATCCGTAACACTTACAGTTCTACTTAATATGAAGGCACGGTCCAGGTGAGAGTCCTATCAAAATCCAGTGACTTTTATAAACCTAAAGAGTACCTACTGATCTGCACTAAGGGCTTGTGCGCCTTTTCTCCACCTCCGTCTTTGTTATAGTTCACTCTAGACACGGACGTGAGTGTGAGGAGGTGGCACAGCACCAGCATAAGGAAAGAGTGGATAAGATCCATATACAAATCATATTTTAATTTATTTGTAAATATGAACCACACTTAAGAATTTGAGAAGCTTTATTGCCTATAAGGACAGAGACCCCTTATAGGCAAATAGAAATGAGAGCCCTTGCAGCTTTGGATGTTACCTGGATGGCATTAGGCTAAAACCATTCTGGAGCGCAGACTGTTGTACTAAGTCCAACCAGCCTTAGTAATCCATTAGATACACTGTAGGAAGTAATTGCTAAATATTCTAATCTCCAGCCATGCACAAGACAACATAAAAAAAATAATGCATAAAAACAGAAAAATATGTATCTTAATAGAATACCTCATATTGAAATACGGAGATAAAATAGGTAGATGGAAAATGTACTTTATAAAATCAGTTTTAAGAGACAGTAGAAGTCACAACAAGAGAGGCGCTCAGTCTGAGAAGGAGAAATACTAAAGTAGGCTTGTTCTATAGGCCTGGTCACCCACTCAGAGCGCAGACTCTTATCTCACTTGTGCCCTACAGGGAGAAATATCCTGTAGTATATCAGTTTGGTCTCACACACTAAAGCGATCCAGGGCTGAAATATTAGGCAATTCAAGAGAAATAGCAAACCGCAGACGTATGTTTCGGCCTTAGTTAGGCTTCATCAGTGGAGTGCAGCTGAACTCCCTGAGCCACAGTCAGCAAGGAGTCCATGTCTGGAGCACCCATCACCCTTAGGGAGACCATGCCCCAAGAGTTTTAAGCATACACAACAACAAAAACAGTAATGAGAAGTTGGTTGCACACAAAGTGTATTTTTAAGGGTAGGTACTGTGCAAATCTGAGCTCTATACTGCAAATTCAGTTCTGATTAGGATGATGTGGATCTACCTGGCATTGCTTCCCTACTGACAATAATGAAATGACTGAGTTAATGTCAGCTGAAAGGTAATACCATCATCTCTTATGTCCAGCGCATAGCCGGCAGGCCCTTAAGAATAAATGAGAATTTATTGAATAAACAAACCTTAGAGCTGCCCTACACTGAGATCTGAAGAGAGAGACTCCAGTGGGTTACACCATCATGAAAAACAAACATACTGAGGGCAACAGAGGCCATTTCCGGGAGGAAGCAATCTCCCCAGAGCAAGAATCCCAGGGCAAAACAAGTATCACAAATCAGGTAATAAGAATAGTTGAACCTTAAGCCGTAACGCAAGTGGTGGGGGGAAGCCTTGACCTGCCGCGCGTGGTCGGGCGAAGCCGTGCCCTGCCGCGAGTTGCGGGGCGAAGCCGTGCCCTGCCGCGAGTTGCGGGGCGAAGCCGTGCCCTGCCGCGAGTTGCGGGGCGAAGCCGTGCCATGTCAGTGGTTCCACACGTTGTGGTGCGAAGCCGCGCCCTGCCACGCGTTGCGGGGTGAAGCCGTGCCGTGCGTTGCGGGGCGAAGCCGTGCCGTGCGTTGCGGGGCGAAGCCGTGCCACAAGTTGTGGGGTGAAACCATGCCCTGCTGCGCCTTGTGGGACGAAGCAATGACCTGCTGCGCGTTGCGGTACAAAGCCTTGCCCTGACAGGCGTTGCGTGGTGAAGCCGTGCCAGGCGGGCCGCACATTGTGGGGTGAACCCATGCCCTGTTGTGCCTTGTGGGGCGAAGCCATGACCTGCCGTGCGTTTCGGGGCGAAGCCGCGCGTTGCGGGGCGAAGCAGTGCCCTGCCGAGCATTGTGGATTGGAGCCATGCCATACAGTGCGTAGCGGGGCGAAGCCTTGCCAGTTGTGCCGAATATTGTGGGGTGAAGCCATGCCGTGCTGCGCCTTGTGGGGCGAAGCCATCCCCTGCCACATGCTGTATGTCGCATTTCTAGCCAAGTAAGGGAGCTTGTGTATTTTTTACTACAGTTTATCCGAGATACTGATCCTGTTTCTTATGTCAGTGATAAGCAGAAGCAGTGATAAAGTTTTAGACGCCAAGACACCTGTTAATTTTTTACGTTTTTGTCTAGCGCAATGCTGGCCAACTTAAGTGCGGAGACTGTTTTGCTGGCAAACTGGCAGGCCAGATTTAAAATAATAATACATTTAAAGAAATACAATATATCACACATTTATATACAGTACATATATTTATACTTACTGTACCCAGTGATTAAATATTTGGGAATTCAAAACTAAGAAAACTAAGAAAACCCCAAAGGTTGCAAGTTCACCTGATACTCAGAAAGAAGTCGTAAGGCAGCTATCGCATCAAGCCATGACATATTTGATATTATCCATCTCTGTGACATGGATTGTCCTGAGCGCAGCAACATTAATCCATTCTTAGCCAGTAGATTATAATGCAAAGAGCTCGGAGGGGCAGATTAGTGCAGAGCTTTAAGCATAGCCTGACAGTCAGAGTATGGAATAGCGCGAAAGCAATCACTGAACCCCTGCGTATATGGATGCCCCCTTTTAAATGTTAAGTCATCTCCTTTAGAGACAAAATAAGTTCTGTTCAACTGATAGACAGTGACCTAGATAGCTGCAAACGGTCAGAGTATAATGAGACATTAAGTATGGTATGATTGGGGTTAACCTCTTTTAGTCTAAGAGGCCAATAAGACATGGCTTTAGGATGATCTGGAAGGGATCGTGCTCAGTATCAGTCTGTGCAGCTTCAGTTAGTCCCTGTTTGATCAACAACTAATTGCAGAGATGCTAATTTAATAGAAGAGGTTTAGGAGAATGGGATTTATAGCCACGAGCCAGGAATGGTTGATGGAGCAAGATCTGTGCTTGTTTCTTGATATTTAAAGCAGATCAGAAGAATATTGGGTAGAATTGCCGGGTATTTTGGGGATGGATCCCTCTAGTGAGTGAGGCCAGGCTGATATACTACAGGATATTTCTCCCTGTGAAGGGGACAAGTGGCTAAAAGAGGCCGCTCTCAGTGATTTATCATGTGCATAAAACTGGCCTATTAAGGTTAGTTTGTTCTCCGGGTTTTTGTTTATTACATGGAAGTAGCTGCAGGGCGAGAGGGTAGCAGCAGGTTTTGGTGGTAACCCTCTTATTGGAATAGGCTCTAATGAGAAAGTGTTCTGGACAACTTGTGGTGCGATACAGTGTCTCTATTGGTACTAGATGTACTAGCCAATGACAGACCATTTCTCAACGGCATGTTTTAAAATGCTGCCGAGAGACAATCTGCGATTGGCCAGTATGCCTAGTACTACAGAGATACTGTGTGTATGAGATGGAGGGGGCAGGCTTTGTAGGGATTGTTTGGAAGGTTTCCATTTGTTTTTAATCATTTGTATTCATCAAGTTTATTGTATGGTGGAGACGGGTTATCTCATCTAGACTGAGGCTTATATGATGAAAGAGATTTACCATACAAGATAAACATGGGGACTATGATAGATCTGCCATAGAGATGAGATGAATTTCCTCCTCCGGGCTGTTGTATGGATTTTCATAGCGGCACATATATATACTGTAGTAATTAATGCTGCTTCTAATGAGGCTTTGTGGGGTCCTCTGCATATTCGGGTCACGCCCACAAAACACGGTATACGGAGCCTCTAATTATTTTTGAGAAGACATTTCTTCAAATCACAGGAGATCAGGTACATCCGGCCTCACGTTGCTCTGCTACGGGTTATGTTACATTGTAAGCAGATCTTTGGGTGCATTTCAGAGATTACGGACTATCCGATTCCCATCTGGGACTGTGACAAAGCTTAGGATACTTAGTCTAGGAATATTTAATCAACTAGCTTGTATTTCTGACGGGATGAAGATGTCTAAATATTTATAATCAATAGCTATGGAAAAAATATATATATACATTCTGGTTGTAATTGTTCTGCATTAAGAGCCTAAAAATTGTTCTCCACTCATAGGCCGTGTTCACTAAAATATAATACCAATCACCGCTGCATAAGGACAAAGGGGTCTTATAAGTAAACAGGGCCGTTTCAATGACTATAAAGGTACACAATTTTCCCAGTGGCATCATAACAATGATAACCGCAGGGTCACATAAGAACAACATATAATGAGAGATAAAATATGCACTTACATCAACCTTTATGGACCACAACTCCTAACAATCCCGAAGCAATGCAACACATGAAGCATGAAACATTCCAGTGCATTATGGTTAGAGCAATACCACAAAAGCGGCTCGTAGCTCACTCCCTTGTGGCCGCCATCTTTAGATGTAAAAGAAATAGAGGAGGGATTCATAACAAAAAGTGGCAGATCTAACACTCTGTATGCAAAAAAGATAATTTCATTTGCCAAGTCAAGAGTGGTTTAACCCTGCACTCATAATACCCCATGTATGACAATTATTAAATATAAGCACACCATTTGAAAGACTGGCTGAATGACTCTAAATCAGCGAAGCCATATGGACTATATATTACTCTATATTCACTAATTCTAAATGTCCTTACATGCTGACCTGGGTATAGGAACTAGAAATGTATCTTATTGAGAACCAATGAAAAAAAAAAATAATTCAGATGGCGGACAAATTGTGAATACATCTAAAAGACTTAAATGTGTCACTACCCGACACTAGCTAGAATTAGCCATATATATCCTGCATATATCAGCCTCTCTTATAGAGGCTGTGACCATAAAGGCACCCTGAGACATATGTTGTGGGATTGCCCCTTGTTTGGGATGCATTATACCATAAACATATTATAAATATACATTGAGAACACCTATTATCATTACCAAGTCTACCAAAGTCTTCACAATCCTTACTTTCTCTGGCAATTAGAAGCATAATAGCAAAAGTCTGGAGACCCCCTATAGCCACCTTTTTAACAGGTCTGGTATATTGACGTCACCTGATCTTGATGTTTATCATGCTAGAGCAGACTGATGGTTCCTCTGGACATTATCACGGTCACAAGAGTAATATTCCTTAGAGGCTTCATAGCTATATTTGTACTTTTACAGGTATCCCCTTTTTCTCCTGTCACAGACCCCTATGCTGGATCAGAGTCCTGTCCAACTTCCTTAGATTTTAGGACACTACCATTTTATGAAGGTACTGTCCAGTCATAGTTAAGCCTGTCATTGATGAATGTCCAGGACTGTGGGTTAGTTTGGCAGGGCATCAGTGCATGTGGACACTGCCTATAACTAATAACAAGTCAAAACCAAGCAGTCCATGGTCCTACGATGGGACTATTGGGACACTGTTAGTGCTGTGTGTAATAGCTTCCGAGAGAGTATAATTTAAGTTAAGGTTCAACTTCAACTATATGCTGTGAATGGCCAAAGTAAGGACCCTCCATTCTTTTGCAATGTCTACATTTTGTACTTAACCCCTGTATAGCGCTACTGAATATGCTGGCTCATTAGAAATAGAGGGTAATAATAATAGCAAAAAATCCCTGGAAAAAATAAGAATGTAAGTTATCCTATTGGGGGGTACATATAGTGTATGTGTGTAACGGAGTTGGAACACGAAGTCCAGTATCTCCGCTGGTATACGGTAAAATATCCAAGAAGCACTGCAGTCTCAAAAGCCCCAACCTCCCAGATTGGACGACACTCAATTGGGAGTCAAAGAATACTGTCTTTATTTTCCTTTACAGAAATATATATACATCTTTGGCCACAGGTAATACACATGCCCATATTTGGCCACACAGTACACATAGAGAGAAAAATAGGTGTGGTCACACCTCCCGGAGCGTAGCCGGCTACTTTGATACAATAACAGACATTGATTAGATCATCCTTCTCTTTGTTCCATCTTTCACAATGTGAACACTTCATACAATAGACCTCTCTTGCTTATAATAGGATTTATCTATTATACTACCGTCTGCAATAGTCTGAGCTAATATATTCTGCAGAGCATAGACCAACATATCTACAGTATAGCAATGTGATCATATTTTAACCATAAGAAATAAATAACCATAACAGGGTAAAACAGTGATGGGTTCCGTTACAACGTGTATCTATACAGGGACAAGACTCATCTGAAGACGTATTGATCCACCTGAATGCATAATGACTTTATTTTACAATCAATGGAGGATTTTTATATAGAATATTGAAAATATAGAATTACAATAACCCTTTTTAGGACTGTTATGGTAGGATAGTAAAGTACCAATAAAAATATGTATATTTGTGATTGAAAAATTTAACTTGGTAACAAAAATAGCAACTTTGAATCTACCACATTTTAGCCATCTTCCTGAAAAAATATCCAATTACCTCATAATTCTGTAAATTGTATCCTTTTACATATTACTTCTTCCTCAAAGGCAATAAGCAGAGGGAAGCCATTCATTCAGGGAGTCAGCCATCAATCCTGACTGATAACAAGGCTAGTCTGGTGGGAGGATCTCTTGAGCTGAGTGACAGCCAAAATGTAGTAATTCAAAGCTGTATTTACATTATTACCACTGTTCTAAACATTATATTTATATTGTCTTTTCCTATCTTCTCATAATTGGGAGCCCTGATTTTGCCTTTAAAGGTATATGACAGTTTGTGTGATCCCGTGTGTGCGTCTGTCTGATTGGACGTAACATATCAAATCATTTTATTAAGTAATTCTGCATATTTATAATTCAAAGTCCGTTTAAGGTGCACATTTTGGAGATGCTCCTCCTGATCTTGACAGAACTATGCAGTGATTATAACATAATTATATCATCCATTTCATATAATTACTCTGCATGCTGGGCTCAGCTGCTGATGAACAAACACGGCTGTGTACAGACGTGTCAGCAAACCATGATTACAATTTTGTCACGAACATACAATAATATGATTATTGTAGAAAAGCCCAGCACATGTCACATCTGCTCCCCAAACTGCCCTCTTGCTGATGAAACGTTACAGCAATTAGAAGCTTGTATTTCAACCAAACTAACTTTGCTGTAAGGAAACACTGATCTGAACTTAACAGGAATCCTCTGGAGCATTTCTGCATACTTAATAACGCTGACTGGGAAATGGGGAGGATTAAAATATTTAGACATCATTCAGCTTCTATTTCTCACACTTCCCTGCCTCATAAAAATATTATGTCTGTCCTTTAAACTAAAAGTGTGTCCACTCTGTACCCAGAACAAATTAGACCGCTAGAGATTCCCATGAACAGAGCAACAAACATCAAGAGAATTGGTCACGGAGTATTAGAATAAATATGTATAAGGATGAATAGTGGAAATGGGCATCTCCCAGCGGAGCACGGCCATATTGTACCCTGACATTACATTGCACAGAAAGGGATCTGTTATTATGCAGCAATATGTTAATTAGGTGTGCTAATTAGGATACTATCATTCTTGTCTGCCTCTGTAGTGGCCACAAAAAAAGACCTGCAATGCTATCCGGCAGTTAAACCTCTCTCCCACATTATCAAGCACCCTGAGCCGCAAACTAATTCCAAATATTTCAGCCAGTTCTTAAAGTTCTTTAAAAGTAAACCAACTTCCTGTTGGAGTGAAATAAAATGCAGCCTCTAATAGGATACAAGGGACATTAACACAACGTTTTTTCCCCGAGCATTTATAAGAGCATGTTTTATACATTACAAAAATATTTTTTTGTTTTGTTTTGTTTTTCGCATGAACAAAATATTATGTAAAATCTGTTCAAACTACATTGAAACTTACAGGAAATGCAGAGCATATTTTAGTCAGGACAAGCCCCCAAGAGCATCAGAATAAGATTTTGTGCTCGGAGAGCCTCATTGGAAAAAAGAAAATGCCCCGTGACACATTATCACATACACTATTTGTGATGCAGCAAAAAAATCATTACCGAGCAATCACATTACACACGTAACTCAGAGTGTTCGAATTGTCCCGAATATACCAAGCCCCGACCGGTACATGCCTCCCGTAAAAGTATCCGATCTCACTGAGGTTTACTCTGAAGTCTTCCTGGGTGCCCGGAAATTTTACAAGTACTTTTAATTCCCCTATAATTGTGTTGGGTTTGAGTCTTAATTACTCAAATCCTACACAATTAAGGGGTTTAATACTGCTACATCCTATGAGCCCTTAATACCCAGCACCCCAATGAGCCTGGGTATATAAAATATAAGCATGGGGGTCTTTATGTACCCCTATGGCACCAAATATTAACCTATTTCCATAAGTTTCCTTGTTGACCCCACAGTACCTAATATCAACCCCTACACCATGACCCTATACAATAACCCCCATTATATACTAAACTATAACCATGGTACATAATATCAACCCCTATACCATGGAGGTCTCAACGGACCCCATGGTATACTACGCCAATACCATAAGGGTCTTGACGGACCTCCTGGCCCACAAAAATTAAACCCTATACCATCGAGGTCTTAACAGAACCTCATGGTATACTAAGCTATGACCATGGGGGTCATTATGAGGAACCTGGTCATCAATCATCGTTAGACGGCGTGAAAAGGATAGGTAATGTATATTTCTCTCCATCACAGGTATATATTTTTTATTTTATATAGTGTATTTTTAAGTATTTAATGTTACGGACTATGGGAGTCCTTAGGGGCTTCCAGGGGTTAGGATCCATATGGTACCAAATATGAATCTGTGGTTGTAGGGAGGGTGCCATAAGGGTCCTTGAGGACTCCCATGGTAAAGGGTTTCACTTTAGGTGCCATGGAGGTCGATAAGGACCCCCATGGTCTTAGCTTAGTATACCATGAGACCCCCCTAGTATAGGGGTTAATATTAGGTCTTCAAGTTCATGAAGTGCAGCAGGTAAAAAAAACAAAGGGGTCATAAACCCCCTGCATTCATTTTTATTATTTAAATCCATCCCTTGGTTTATATAGAAAACGTTGGCTTTACTTGCTATAACTTGGTAATGAGTCTGATTGCAGATAGAATATTAGAGGACCACTGTAATGTATTTACAATTAAAAGATCATATGTTTGTTGGCCATAGATTATTAAAAACATAATGCAGATTAAAATAAATAAAAAAGTAAATATTTTTTACTTTTGAATGTGTATGTTTCCCTAAAGCGGATTGGCTTATTGGCACCTCCATTCGCCAAAGGTCTGGCCAGCTCTGCCGGGTTAAAAAAAATAAAATAAAGTCTGACCAGTCAGCCTCTGGTTCAGACTGAGCATTCTCAGGAAAGGGGGTGGAGCTAGGATGGCACATGAATTGTCACTGGATAGGCCTATGGAGGACACAACACTGCTGTTACCTCTGTGTAGACCAGTGTTCCTCAACACCAGTACTCAGTGGCCACCAACAAGTCACATTTTTGGTGAGCTAATCAGAGGCTCAGTAATTCTTTTTAACCCCCTGCTGAGCCTCTGATTAGCTCACCTGTGCTCAAGCAGGTATATACCAAAAATGTGTACTGTTGGTGGCCCCTGAGGACCGGAGTTGGGGAACACTGGTGTAAAACGTGTCGATGGAACTGATGTCATCAGGTGGGCGAAGTGGCGCCATAATCCTGCCTGATGGTTTAGTGCCCAGGCAGACCTGGAAAAGCCCCCGACAATGCACAGGGAGAAGGACAAAATAGATCATTTGAAAAGTATGGACAAATATTAATTTTTAGTTAATTTTAAAATGCTTACCGTTTTAGTATCCTGTGCCAAACAAAGAAGCTTTATAAATAAAGAGTAATAATACTAGGTGCTTCTTAAGCTACAGGGCATGAGGTGAGTACTGGAATCACAGTATATCTAGACCTCTCTCTAAAGAGCTAACACAATGTCTAGAGACAGACAGGGACTTGTATTAAAGACAAGATACATACTTTAGAAATATTAAAATAATATAGTAGCAAATAAAGTGTTTTATGAATTCATAAATCTGTAATCACAGCCCCCTAAACTAACGGCACATACTTCATAATTCAGAGTGCTTGTGACCTACTTGTTAGGGCTTTTATTAAAATAATATGAATGTTCTTTATACAGCAGACCATGCATTATAATATGTTAAAAGCAGGTATAGGAGTATATGAATATTAATGTCCTCCTTCTAGTCAACGAAGAATGAGGTGATATATAGTTCAGCAGTAATCAGTCTCTCAATGCTCGGTGTGTAACCCCATTCTAGTTCCTGTATGATCTCAAGCACTCTGATACCTTGAGACGTTAGTCATGGAGTCTCCCATAGTAATGTTCCTGTATACAACACCATTTAGCTCATGGTGACAGACAGAAGCCTCCACCGTACAGAGCAAAGAAAGTAGCGCATTTGTGATGTCTAAAAAAATAGTTTAAAAAAAGTATTTCCTGCTTAGAATTACAAGAAATACAGTTACTGCACTGCACTTTGGGGAACTGGGCGGGGACATGCAAATGAGTCCTCAAAGCATTATCACTCTTTATTCCATGGATCCTTTTAGACATATACTTGATGTATTACACATTGCATAGGATGGGTTAGGCACAAGTCAGCCTTCCCACAAAATCTAACAAGCTCTGATGAGATCCATCTGTGGGTAGGTCTCCTACCTCCTGTATAATCCATCCTATGCTTTGATGCGGTGTTATACAGCAGGCGTATGCCATTTATAAAAAAGCATGAAAATGCATTGTGGACTCATTTGCATGTCCCTGCCCAGTTTCCCAGAGTGCATTGCAATAACAATTTCTTGAATTTCTGAGCAGGAAGTATTTTTTTTTCAGTCGATCATCCATATCTTGGTTTGTCTTTTATCTGAGATTACTTAAGCCCAGGATAAGAGACGCCATCATTGGCCACGACAGGAGCTGCCACAAAGTCCATTAATGAATTACCATGTGTGCTCTGCACCAGTATAAGGCAGAAAAGCATGTGGGGTAAAAGTGTTTTCCTTTTTCAAATTGCCAAAAAATTGATTGAATAATGAGCATTTGTAGTAAGGAGGATTAGACTGCTTAGACTGCTGAATGGACTATAGACATAATCAGCTGCAATGGTTAGTAGGTGAGAGAGGGGGTCACATTGCTAGTCACACATTGCTTATTATATAGAGATGGCACAGCAGGTATCGTATCTGCCTAGGATAGTGAATATTTAGATAAAAAAACACCAGTTTATTGGCCACCTAATATTATTACTGTTTATTTATAAAGCTCCGGCACTTTGTTACTCTTGTTCTTGGTCAGTCTCTCTCCCCTCTATGGAGGTCTCTCTGGCAGTCTTTCTGCCCACACCTTTCAGTCTGACACAACTACCTCCCAGTCTGCTCCCTCTAATACACTTACTCACTCCCCTGTGTACAATGCAGCCTGTCTCCATCTCTAGCAGTCTCTCCCCAGGTGTCTCTCTGGTCTATACTTCTCCATCCCTAGCAGTCTCACCTGTCAATACTTATCTGTCCCTAGCAGTCTGTCTTAATATCTGTCTCTGGCAGTCTCTGCTGTCAGTATTCCTCTGTCTCTGGCAGTCTCTGCTGTCTAAGTGTCTATACTTATCTGCCTCTAATAGTCTATCCCCGTTCTCACCTATCTATATCTCTTTATCTAGCATTC
This sequence comes from Discoglossus pictus, assembly GCA_027410445.1. Lineage (NCBI taxonomy): Eukaryota > Metazoa > Chordata > Amphibia > Anura > Alytidae > Discoglossus > Discoglossus pictus. Next base: position 35,959,629 of record CM050176.1, on the reverse strand, counting down.
TCTCACCTGTCTGTAGCACTCTTGCCTGTCTGTATCTCTTTCTCTAGCACTCTCACCTGTCTGTATCTATTTCTCTAGCACTCTCACCTGTCTGTATCTATTTCTCTAGCACTCTCACCTGTCTGTATCTATTTCTCTAGCACTCCCACCTGTCTGTATCTATTTCTCTAGCACTCCCACCTGTCTCTAGCACTCTTGCCTGTCTGTATCTCTTTCTCTAGCACTCTCACCTGTCTGTATCTCTTTCTCTAGCACTCTCGCCTGTCTGTATCTCTTTCTCTAGCACTCTCGCCTGTCTGTATCTCTTTCTCTAGCACTCTCACCTGTCTATCTCTTTCTTGGGCACTCTCGACTATCTATATCTATTTCTCTAGCAATCTTTCTAGCACTCTATCCTGTTATGTGCACGCACGAGAAGCACGCAGTCGACATCCCGGTAGCTGTCTTTAAATGGCCGGTTAGTGGTTTTCTAGTTAGGGCCGGTAAGTGGTGTAGGGAGTTAGGGGTTTAGGGTTAGGTTTAGGGATGGTAAGTGCTGTAGAGGGTTATGGGCTTAGGGTTAGGGGGTTAGGTTTAGGGTTAGGGCCGGCAAGGGGTGTAGGGGGTTAGGGCATACATCGGGACATGAGCACCCCCAGGAGCAGAAGCTTCACGTGCCGTGCATGCAGATAACAGGATAGATCTATTTTTCACTAGCAGTCCCTCCCCAGTCCCTGGCAGTCTCTCCTGTCTGTATCTCTTTCTCTAGCACTCTCCCCTATCTGTGTTTCTTTCTCTAGCAGTCTCTCCCCAGTCCCTAGCACTCTCCCCTGTCTGTGTCTCTTTCTCTAGCAGTGTCTCATCAGTCCCTGGCTATCTCACCTGTCTGTATGTCTTTCTCTCCCCAGTCCCTGGCAGTCTCATCTGTCTGTATCTCTTTCTCTAGCTGTCTCTCATCAGTCCATGGCTGTCTTACCTGTCTGTATATATTTCTCTAGTAGTCTCTCCCCAGTCCCTGGCAGTCTCACCTGTCTGTATCTCTTTCTCTAGCTGTCTCTCATCAGTCCCTGGCTGTCTTACCTGTCTGTATATATTTCTCTAGTAGTCTCTCCCCAGTCCCTGGCAGTCTCACCTGTCTGTATCTATTTCTCTAGCTGTCTCACCTGTCTGTATCTCTTTCTCTAGCTGTCTCTCATCAGTCCCTGGCTGTTTTACCTGTCTGTGTATCTTTCTCTAGCAGTCTCTCCCCAGTCCCTGGCAGTCTCACCTGTCTGTATCTCTTTCTCTAGCTGTCTCTCATCAGTCCCTGGCTGTCTTACCTGTCTGTATATATTTCTCTAGTAGTCTCTCCCCAGTCCCTGGCAGTCTCACCTGTCTGTATCTCTTTCTCTAGCTGTCTCACCTGTCTGTATATCTTTCTCTAGCAGTGTCTCCCCAGTCCCTGGCAGTCTCACCTGTCTGTATCTATTTCTCTACCTGTCTCACCTGTCTGTATGTCTTTCTCTAGCAGTCTCACCTGTCTGTATCTCTTTCTCTAGCTGTCTCACCTGTCTGTATCTCTTTCTCTAGCTGTCTCTCATCAGTGCCTGGCTGTCTTACCTGTCTGTATATATTTCTCTAGTAGTCTCTCCCCAGTCCCTGGCAGTCTCACCTGTCTGTATCTCTTTCTCTAGCTGTCTCACCTGTCTGTATCTCTTTCTCTAGCTGTCTCTCATCAGTCCCTGGCTGTCTTACCTGTCTGTATATATTTCTCTAGTAGTCTCTCCCCAGTCCCTGGCAGTCTCACCTGTCTGTATCTCTTTCTCTAGCTGTCTCACCTGTCTGTATATCTTTCTCTAGCAGTGTCTCCCCAGTCCCTGGCAGTCTCACCTGTCTGTATCTATTTCTCTACCTGTCTCACCTGTCTGTATGTCTTTCTCTAGCAGTCTCACCTGTCTGTATCTCTTTCTCTAGCAGTCTCACCTGTCTGTATCTCTTTCTCTAGCTGTCTCACCTGTCTGTATCTCTTTCTCTAGCTGTCTCTCATCAGTGCCTGGCTGTCTTACCTGTCTGTATATATTTCTCTAGTAGTCTCTCCCCAGTCCCTGGCAGTCTCACCTGTCTGTATCTCTTTCTCTAGCTGTCTCACCTGTCTGTATCTCTTTCTCTAGCTGTCTCTCATCAGTCCCTGGCTGTCTTACCTGTCTGTATATATTTCTCTAGTAGTCTCTCCCCAGTCCCTGGCAGTCTCACCTGTCTGTATCTCTTTCTCTAGCTGTCTCACCTGTCTGTATCTCTTTCTCTAGCAGTCTCTCTCCGGTTATCCCGCGGCCAGTCTTTATATTCCTCTTTCTGTTGCTCCGTTATGGCCCGGCACATTGGCTGTAGTTACATGCGTCTCCATAGTAACGGGCCCGGACCGTTCAACAAGACGCTCTCTGATTGGCTCCCTGCGCTTCCCCAGCTCCATGACAACGAGGACCCGCCTATTTACGGCAGGCAGCTGATGTACTGCTATCAGGAGCAGAATGTCATTGGCCAAGTATATAGTGGGCAAAAAAATATTTTAAAAAGTTTTTAAAAAAATTAATATTTTTATGTGTTAAAGATCTAATGTTGTCCCATATTTATAGTAACGAAGAACTACATCTGATAAGTACTTTAACCAATAAAAACAAACTTTAATTGAGGATAAACTAATGTAATTGAGAGCAGCCATTTGTTTCTGTTTATCTGCTTGGAGGGGGGAGGTTGGGGATCACCTTGAATTCAGAGTAAAATAGAATCCTACAAGTTCAGCTGCTTTCTCAAACATGGCGATCATTAGTGACAATTCCTTCAATGTCATGTAATCAGTCTATAAAGTCTCTCCTTGCTGAGAAAGCAGCTCAAACATACATCAATGGTGGCCCAGAGTAAGTTAAACAGCCACTGAAGTGTCATACAAGGGAACCTCGGCACTCGTCAGCTTCAAAACTTGTTGCATTTGATATTTGACGCATTTCAACGAGGAAAAACCCTGGTCCTTTCCCTCTTCACCATTGCAAAATCTGACAGCTGCAGTTCCGCCGCCGGCCGCCGGCTGTCAATTTTAGCATATAAGGCGCGCCGACAGAAGAGGCCTTGAGCTATGAGAGGCGCGCCCGAGGCCCTGGGGGGGGGGCGAGTTCCCGCACCGAACATAGCGATGGCGTCGCTGTTAATTCACCGCCGTCGAGTTGCGCCACGTCGGAGGGGAGAGTAGTTCTTTGCCTTCCCTGGAACTTGACGGCGCCCGAAAACTCACAGCGCCCTCTGGCAGATGGCAACTGTAACTGCAGCTGTCAGTGCTGCAGAAGAAATGCGCAGGCAAAGAGGAATAGATCCAAAAACGCTTCAGCATGCTTGCTCGTTACTAGTCGCACTTGCCAAGACATGTATGAATCAAGTCACATTTCTCCTTTTACAATTTACATTTCCTCTTTAAAGTGTAGGTGTCCTGAGAATGCCATCATAATAAAGATGAACCCACAAACAAAATGGAATACATGGTACGAGGAGTTCAGAAGAGCCACAAGTGGTACAGACTACTAAATTGAAATTCAAACTGGATATTGTCCCTCCTGTCGTCCATATCCCTTCAATTTCCTATTGTTTGTACATTATAAACTTGCCAGGTGGTCTCTGAAAATAACTAGTGGGAACCCAACATAGTGAAATCACTCATGTGAATAACAGTGGACTGTCCTATAGTGTACGCTCAACACTCGTACACACTGATGAGTCCACCCTAAAATCCGCAAGTGTGCGCCAATTAGAATATAGAATATTGTCTATAATACAGAATGAGCACCAGGGGCATGCAGCCACTGAGCTACGGCAAAGTAGGGCTTGATGAGGACCAAAATATTGCAATAAGGTGTCTCACCTCTCTATACTTCTCGGTCTCTAGCAGCCTTTCCCCAGATGTCTATCCTGTCTAAATTTCTCTGTCTTTAGTAGCCTTTCCCCAGATGTCTATCCTGTCTAAATTTCTCTGTCTTTAGCAGCCTTTCCCCAGATGTCTATCCTGTCTAAATTTCTCTGTCTCTAGCAGTCTCTCCCCAGTGGTCTCACCTGTCCTAATGTCTCACATTGACTACTATTTTATTAACCTATCATCTACCAATCCACTCCCCCAGTCATTATATTGACCCCATATTACAAAGCTCAAGGGTTCACAGGTCCTTCAATGGGTTTTAGGTCAAGACTTCGCCCTAGACCAGGGGTGTCCAAGCTTGGTCCTGCTGGGCCGCACACAGGCCTGGATTTGTTAATATCCCTGCTGCACCCAGGTGACACAATTGCTTCTTCAGTCATCCCGATTGACTCACCTGTGCACAGAGAGGTAATCCTCAAATCCAGGCCTGTGTGCAGCTAAGCAGGACCAAACTTGGACACTCCTGGTCTAGGGCAAAGTCTTGACCTAAAATCCATTAAAGGTCCTGGGAACCCTTGAGCTTTGTAATATTGGGTCAATATAATGACTGGTGGAGTGGATTGCTAGATGATAGGTTAATAAAATAGTAGTCAATGTGAGACATTAGGATAGGTCTCTACGCTGTTTAGGATAGGGATAGGCAAGTTCTGTCTTGGAAACACACACACATGCCATGATTTGAGGCTATCCCTGCTACATACAGGCAAGACTATTGTTCTTCAGTCACCCTGATTGACTCACCTGTGCACAGAAAATAAATTCAGACCTGCGTGTGACTTTCCAGGACTGAACTTGCCTACCTCTGGTCTATGATGCTGGGCTTGTTAGCCTTCATTGGATGACTACCTCATTGGATAGCAATCTTTCTTATCCCACCAAGAACCGTTCACCTCTCAATATTTAGTTTTGGTTAATGTCATTGGGCCTGGCTGAAGAAATGCAAGTATGGTCAACTACAATAACGTATATTAACCAGGAACCCACTACCTATCCAATATCCCTAGAAGAAATGCAAATAAGGTCAATTACAATAAAGTATATTATCAGGAACTCCCTACCTATCCAATCTACCTAGAAGAAATGCAAATAAGGTCAACTACAATAAAGTATATTACTCCCAACGTATCCAATCTACCTAGAAGTATTGCAAATAAGGTCAACTACAAAAATGTATATTACCCAGGACCTCACTACCTATCCAATCTACCTAGAAGAAATGCAAATAAGGTCAACTACAATAACGTATATTATCCAGGAACTCACTACCTATCCAATCTGCCTAGAGGAAATGCAAGTACGGTAAACTACAATAAAGTATTTTACCCAGGAGATCTTTGTCTATGCAATCTACCTAGTCCAGGGAGTGGAGGATCTCACTGATAGAAAGTACACAACAGTGAAATGAAACTTCCAGTTTGCTCAGCATTTTAAAATGTTTGGTTAATAAAAATATTATTATTATGTTCTTTTTTGCAACTGAATTGCTTTACACAGGCTGATAACCAATAACGTTTTCCTGTCTCTTTCCAAAACACTGCACAGGCCCTGGGATAGTCCTCTAACAAGGTCCAGTGTGCACTGAGGCACTGCCCGTCCATCAGGGCTGAGCGTCCCATTAGGGGTTAGAGGGCCTGTGAAATGTGCTCATCAGCCCACTGAGGCATCCCAATAATAATAGATGTAAGATGTGATTAATCCAGAGATGCAGCTTTAAGTGCCTAATTCACTGATTGTTTCTGGATCAACAATCCGGCATTTTAATGGATCATAATCCTTTCACTGGCAGAGGGACCTTCAATGCAATTTAATATATCCCGGCCCCTCTGCCCGTCAGTGCTCATATTACTACAGTCCGTGAAATTCCATACAATACGTAAAGGAATTTGGTTCCATATCAGATTTACAAAAGATCAGCTTTATTTTATATATATATTTATATATATATATATATATATATATATATATATATATATATATATATATATGTCTAAACCGTTGGCAACAAAAGTGAGTACACCCCTATGTGGAAATGTCCAAATTGGGCTGAATTTTCCATTTTCCCTCCCCAGTGTCATGTGACTCGTTAGTGTTACAAGGTCTCGGGTGTGAATGGGGAGAAGGTGTGTTAAATTTGGTGTTATCGCTCTCACACTCTCTCATACTGGTCACTGGAAGTTCAACATGACACCTCATGGCAAAGAACTCCCTGAGGATCTGAAAAAAAAAGAATTGTTGCTCTACATAAAGATGGCCTAGGCTATAAGAAGATTGCCAAGACCCTGAAACTGAGCTGCAGCACGGTGGGCAAGACCATACAGCGGTGTCACAGGACAGGTTCCACTCAGAGCAGGCCTCGCCATGGTCGACCAAAGAAGTTGAGTGCACGTGCTCAGTGTCATATCCAGAGGTTGTCTTTTGGGAAATAGATGTATGAGTGCGGTCAGCATTGATGCAGAGGTTGAAGGGATGAGGGTCCGTCCGCCTGTCAGTGCTCAGACCATACACCGCACACTGCATCAAATTGGTCTGCATGGCTGTCGCCCCAGAAGGAAGCCTCTTCTAAAGACGATGCACAAGAAAGCCCGCAAACAGTTTTCTGAAGACAAGCAGACTAAGGACATGGATTACTGGAACCATGTCTTGTGGTCCGATGAGATCAAGATAAACTTATTTGGTTCAGATGGTGTCAAGTGTGTGAGGAGTACAAAGACAAGTGTGTCTTGCCTATAGTCAAGCATGATGGTGGGAGTGTCATGGTCTGGACCTGCATGAGTGCTGCAGGCACTGGGGAGCTAAAGTTCATTGAGTGAACCATGAATGCCAACATGTACGGAGAGTTACTGAAGCAGAGCATGATCCCCTCCCTTCAGAGACTGGGTCGCAGGGCAGAACTCCAACATGATAATGACCCCAAACACACCTCTAAGTTGACCACTGCCTTGCTAAAGAAGCTGAAAGTGAATGATAGTCTGGCCAAGCATGTCTCCAGACCTAAACCCTATTGAGCATCTGTGGGGCATCCTGAATCTGAAGGTGGGGGAGTGCAAGGTCTCTAACATCCACCAGCTCCGTGATGTCATCATGGAGGAGTGGAAGAGGACTCCAGTGGCAACCTGTGAAGCTCTGGTGAACTCCATGCCCATGAGGGTTAAGGCAGTGCTGAAACATAATGGTGGATACACAAAATATTGACATTTTGTGCCCAGTTTGGACATTTCCACTTAGGTGCGTACTCACTTTTGTTGCCAACGGCTTAGACATTAATGGCTGTGTGTTGAGTTATTTTGAGGGGACAGCACATTTACACTGTTATACAGGCTGTACACTTACTACTTCACATTGTAGGAGAGGGTAATTTCTTCAGTGTTGCCACATGAAAAGATATAATAAGATATTTACACAAATGTGAGGGGAGTACTCACTTTGGTGAGATACTGTATATATATGTTTGTGTTTTACTTCTCCGACAACTATGACCTTTATTGTGTCCTTTTTAAATGTAGACAGATTGGAGTCCATGAACATTTCAGCCCCAGCCTCCTGTACCTCTGTAAGGGTTAAAACATCCTTTTTTGAGTGCATGATAGGGAACTATTCAGGTTAGGTTCATATACCTTGTGCAAACAGGTCGCTCACATTCACATCATCAGTGATACAGTACACAAGTACATCAACCTCGATCATTACAGGCAGCAACACACATAAAACAGACATGGAACTTGGCTGTGCCCATAAGACTCTGGTACATAGGCACTCTGTAAGACACGTGCTCAGCCCATAAGACTCTGTCATACATGTACATTCTGCCCATAAGACTCTGTCATACATGTACATTGTGCCCATAAGACTCTGTCATACACTCACTCTGCCCATAACACTTTGTAACACCTATGCTCTGCCCATAAGACTCTGTCATACATGTACATTTTGCCCATAAGACTCTGCAACACATGTGCATTCTGCCCATAAGACTCTGTCATACACTCACTCTGTCCATAAAACTCTGTAACACATGTGCTCTGCTCATAAGACTCTGTCATACATGTACATTCTGTCCATAAAACTCTGTCATACATGCACATTCTGCCCATAAGACTCTGTCATACATGCACATTCTGCCCATAAGACTCTGTCATACATGTACATTCTGCCCATAAGACTCTGTCATACACTCACTCTGCCCATAAGACCCTATAACACATGTGCTCTGCCCATAAGACTCTGTCACACAGGTGCTCTGCCCATAAGACTCGGTCACACATGTGCTCTGCCCATAAGACCCTATAACACATGTGCTCTGCCCATAAGACTCCGTAACACATGTGCTCTGCCCATAAGACTCGGTCACACATGTGCTCTGCCCATAAGACTCTGTAACACATGTGCTCTGCCCATAAGACTCGGTCACACATGTGCTCTGCCCATAAGACTCTGTAACACATGTGCTCTGCCCATAAGACTCTGTCACACATGTGCTCTGCCCATAAGACCCTGTAACACATGTGCTCTGCCCATAAGACTCTTTTATACACTCACTCTGCCCATAAGACTCTGCAACACATGTGCTCTGCCCATAAGACCCTGTAACACATGTGCTCTGCCCATAAGACCCTGTAACACATGTGCTCTGCCCATAAGACTCTGTCACACATGCACCTCTTCATTTCGACTCCACTCCATTGACCTAGTTTCCTCACGTCTCTGTGCTTTCTAATATACCCTTTTTCTTCCTGACCACCATCTCCTAACCTGCAGCCCTACCATACCCCACACACGTCTCCCTCCTCCATCTACTGCACGTAACCTACAGAAATCTCTATAAAATGTACCGTCAGGAACATGCCCTTTCACTAGAACTCCTCCTCCATAACGTCACCATATTCTCCTGCCCAGATGTTGCTGCTGCACACTACCATCACTCACTATCTACAAACCTAGACAAATCTACTTTGCATCCGTTGTTGCAATACTATCATTTAATCCTAAACCTATCCTTTCAGCCTTCAACTCCCTCCTCAGCCCCTCACCTACCGCTCCATTGCCCTACTTACAGCACAAGACCAGCCAAGCATCTCAAACTAAAATAGACACACATCAAATCAAATCAGGTTTATTAACTGTATTCCCATAGCATATAGGATAGGGAATACATGGCATGTGATGGGGTTTTGGGGAAATTAGACATGATATCTCTACACACCACCCCACAGACATATTACATTCACCCCTCTCTCCTCCCATAGACACATTCTGCTGCTTCATCCCGGCTTCAGAGGCTGAGGTACCCACACTGCTTTCTTCCTCTCACCTTACTACCCGCCCTTGATCCCATTCCTTCATATCTTGTCTTCTCAATTTCTACCACCCTTAGTCCAGTCCTCACTCATCTTCCAATCTCTCCAGTCTGCACTGGCACATTTCCATCCTCCATCAGTTTCTCACAGCCTGCTTTTTGGGCCAGGATGGGACTTCCTTGCCCCCCACAAACAAAGACCCTTCAGGGCCCAAACCTTTCCCAAAAAGTTATAATCATTTGGGGTATCATAAAATCTCATCTGTTACTAATGCAATGGAGCTCTACAAATGAAAACTCCCCATGTTAATCCTCATTGACTGTCGGCCTGATTGGCATTGGCCCGATTGTATTGCTCAGGATTGTCGGCACTGCTGTGATTGGCCAAGAGACTTTGGGCAGTGACCAATCAGAGAGCCTCCTCCCAGGAAGCCACCTGATTGGTGCAGAAAAATACACAAGGAACATTTGAAACAGAAAAGTGCAATCCTCCCATTGGCTGACACTCACTCAATCCACAGGGTGCCTATCAGGAGAAGCCCTGATTGGCTGTCGAGAAGCCCTGAGAAGAACTGAAGGTGGGAGGAAGCAGTGACATTGCCAGAAAGGTGTGGGACACAGCAATGAAGGACAGTGGAGGATTGAAAAGCATATCCAGGGGCCAGTAATGCGAATTCCTACTCCTGGCAGGAGGAAGAACCGATGGCCAGGTCCAAGCCAGATGAAAGTTATTGTCGGATCCAGAGTCACCCTATTCCTGGACTACCGGCCGGACCATGGGCCGATGTAGGCCACCTCACTATAGGCCCTCCTCTTGTTGATTGTTTCCAAGCCAGGAGGAGAATTTGAAATTGCCTAATACCCAGATATGTTAAATGTTTAACTGAGCCATTGTTCTTTAACCTTTATATACGCAGTGGAATACCAAATAAATTGTGAACTTTTAGGAACATAGTCATGGTGTTCTCTGCTTTGTTTACAGGTTATAACCCCTGCTTGTTATTGTGTATTCCTGATTTCTTCTGATAATAATCCTAATCTACATGCTGAATACCAAGAAGTCCATCCACTTCACCATCCAGTGGGGATTCCTGTAGCTGAATACAAGACTTTTGGGGCTGAAGCAGACCCGCTCTCCCAAGTTGTGACATAGTCCCTCCTCATATGCATTCTAAAGACAATCTCCCTCAATCCTTCATGTCTTTCTAGCTATTGTCCCATCTCTCTACCCCCCCCCCCCCCAGCCTCTACATGAATGGCTATTCTACACCCACCTTACTAACTTCTTAATAAACAGTACTTTACTTAACCCACTACAATCTACTATTCAGACTGCTCAGACTATGGTAACACATGACCTAATGATTGCTAGGGGACACTTCTCCTTACTAAAACTTCTTGAACTCTGCTTCTTCAGTTGATCCACACCTCCAACCACTAGGCCTCCACGGACCAACCCTTTCATGGTTTGAGTCCTATCTCCAACAATTGCTCCAGTGCCACCTACAGTGGTACCTCCTCCCTTCCCATACCCCTTTCTGTTGTGGTATTCATTGTTAGGTCCATTGCTTTATTCTCTCTACACCTCTTCTCTTGGTAAACTTATCAGCTCTTATCAGTTTCAGGACCCAAATCTATTTCTCCTCTCCAGACACTACTACGACAAGCTCTTATAATGTCACGCATTGCTCTGGTCATAAGACTGTCACATATAAAGCTGAGCTGGGACTTTTTTACTGCCCTGTGCAAGCCAGGATGACCCAAGAAAGAGTACCAAGAGATGTTACTTGCTAAACTAAAGAGCGGGTGAGATGAACGGTTGTCATTAACATAGTTAAAAGTGAACAAATCAGTGGGTCCTGATAACGTACATCTAAGGATATTAAAGGAGTATTTAATCAGAGATCTTATTGATGATTATTTTCGAGGTCTGCGGTATACCACATTACAGGGAATGGTAGTATAGGACTTTATAAAAGGTAATATGCTTGACAAGCTTTACATAAGTGAAAGCTATTTTTTAATCACTTTAAATTGTTTGCTTAATAAGCCACGAACAGTAGAACTGTATTATCGTCACCACTTGTACCAGACGTGATCCCACTCCATAAAGATCATGCCAAACTCATCTAGTTTATGTAGACTTTAGTTTGGGGTTTTTAATCTCTCCCATGCAATAAACTGATTTTTAAACTTTAAAGTGTGGGATTGATTTGAAAAGTAATTCAGACATTGGCTAAAGTATATTATTATACTAAATGTGTACATGTAAACATAGTAGTATGCTAGAAGGGACTCCCATAACAGTCCTTTGGGCTTTGAAATACTCTCTCACCCATCTTCAAATTCTTTTTTTCTCTCTAAAAGGCTCAAATTATATATTTTCCAACAGGGAGAATGGATGGATTCAGGTTGTGTATTTTGTTTAAAGAGAATTTGTGACCTTGCTTTGAGATGACAAAGCCTGGAGTAGCCATTTCTGATGGAAGCTGGTGCTTGAGCCACTTACTGCTAAAAACAGACCCAAATAATATCCTTATGAAGATAACAATGGCTGTGCTTCAAGCATTCAAAGAGTTAAAGAAGATGGAGACTGCTTCTGTAAAATGTGCTCATTATCTGTTCCACTGCCATCTCTGGCTTTTATTCTGCAGACAAAGGGATCAATGCAAGAAGAGTGACTTTTTTCATCTTTGGCTCTCGCTTCTAGTTTGGGAATTGAGAGAATACAAGGCCAGCAGGCAACGAGTCACCTGATCTATGAGCCCGGTCCCTGTGTACGGAGAGGCTCAGACACATGGGGAGAAAAGAAGAATCGCAGAACAAAAGCTTTGAGAAATCACAGAAAGCTATTCATAGCCCTGAGAGGCTTTCTCTTGCTGCGCTAGCGGCCCGGATTAGGAGGTGGGGATGGAAGACACCGGAGAGGGGTTTGCAGGGCTGACAATGGACTTGGGACTGGGGGGAATGTATAATAATGATGGACATCCAGTCAGATTTGGGATCAGAAATACAAGCACCTTATGCCTGGAATAGTGCCCCCTACAATCGTGTAACCAGATTCTATTGGGCAGGTGGTATATGTCACCTACTCACGATATACAGACATCCTCCATGATTAACCTTACTAATGTGAATTATATTATAGATTATATGGACATAAAATATAATAATAATTAAAAGCGTAACAGCGCGCTTTTATCCAACTCTACGTTAGGATGACATAATCATAGCAAACACAACATGCCAAATAACACCTCATAATAACATGTTATGTGAAACAAAAAACATACATTAATTATAGTGTCCAAATGCCAGGGCAACAGATGAAAATGCCAGGGCGACAGTGACTCCTTAGCAGGGCTCCAATCCAGGGAAAGGAAAGAAAACCAAAAAACAAATCTTAATGGTTTTCAATCCAAAAAAACTAAGCAGTGAATGAGCATTGTACATAAAACTCACAATCTTTATTGCAAAGAATCCTCACTCAGTATTGCATGTTTAATTGGCTACCCTACTATCCAAGGAAGATGCCAACTTCCTCCCTGAAGGCTCCAGTCCTGGTTCCTATCTACCCAGTTTGGCCTAGGGTTCTCAATAGGATCCAGTAGGTCTGCTTCCCTCAGACTCTCACTCCAAGGGCACTGTCTATATTCCAATAGACCAAGCTCCTGCTGGTCAATCCAATACCATTGACCACTAACATATGTAAACTAAGGACAACTTACACTGGTAGTCAGTGGTAGTGGATTGGACTTCAGTATCTTGGAAACAAACGAATAGGATCCTGGACATCAAAAAAGGTACTGTGTCTCTGGACTAAAAGTCTGGTGGTTATTTCATTAAACCAGACTAGGTGGTATGCTTATTATTTGGTTGCAATGTTTTAGGGAGCTCACTGTTGTAGGGATTACTATTCCTAAGGTAAAAAATAATGCAAAGGGATATAATATACTATATACAAAAATATGTAATCGCGTCAAACGTCACTGTACAACTAGCGCAAATTAATCCAGAAGCAATATAGGCTTTAAATAGCCGGTAAAAGCAGCATAGTTACAGCCTTAGAAAAAGTCCACGAGGATGGACGAAACGGCCCGTTGGCAAGCTTAACCTGAGCCAGAGACTACTGAAGGTTAGATGGATATATATTGGACTATTTTGTATGCACTTGGGGAACTTGGAGCTTGGTAAGTTGAACTGCAAGTATATCCTTTTACTGCTATATGTTATGTCCAGCTCTGTGCATACATTTTTGTATATAGTGTATTATGGCCCTTTCCATAAATTTTTACCTTCAGTTTATTTATGTCTCTTTGGTCTTCAGATCTTTTTTGTTTTTAGTATAATTATATATTTGCTTTTATCCTACTCCGTTACAATCCTGTGATTATCAGCATATCCTGTTGCAGCAGGAGAATCAGTATATTATAAACTATGAGGATTGTTTATGTTAAAGAGTTTAAGTATGGAGAGATACATATGTGATCTCATACTACATTTCTATATATTATGTCAATACTTGATAAATTAAAGCATGCATATATTTTATATACTATTAGCGGCATAGTTTTCGAAATTATTGTATCCAATTAAAGTTTTTTTTTTATTTTTGAGTATGAAGTGGTGTTAAGCACCAAGGATACCATTTGTAGTGATCATATTTTTATGTTATTATTTATAGAAATGGGTTGACACTCTAAACAGAGAAATGACCGGTGTGATACATAGAAAGATGGGGTCCTCTGAACCCAAATATACAGAGTCCACCACAACAAATCTTTGGAGATTTCAAACATTAAGCAAAATCCAATTTATTACAGCCATGTAGAAAAAATGAGCCACATTGCAGACACACAGGTCCTTTCTCAAGCTCTAATGAACAAACAATGGTCACTATTACGTGCTCGTGTAGGGTTCTGGGAGGATGCATAGCTGGAATCCAGTGGACTTTGCATGAGGGTCTGCAAGGGTTTCTTTGCGGTAAATAAATGGCGGATACACAGAAAGCTCATGACCAAACGTTGTAGGCAGCATTGACAAATACAGAATATACCACAATATATGATTTATTTCCAATGCCGTCTTGTGCTGTATTCACTTTGTTCTGTGGAGTAATGTCACTGATATGTGAAGACTGAAAGAGTGGAATAGCAGAAGGACTGAAAGAAATCACCTCATTATATATCCCATTGTGTTTACTATATGAGCTGCTTGTACCTTCCGTATAAACCTTTCACACATTATCATTATCCTTTATTTGTAACACGCCGACATATTCCATAGCGCTATACAGGAGTAGAGTACACAATAATACATACAGGGGTAGAGTACACAATATTATATACAGGAGTAGAGTACACAATAATACATACAGGAGTAGAGTGCACAATATTACATACAGGAGTAGAGTAAACAATATTACATACAGGAGTAGAGTACACAATAATACATACAGGGGGAGAGTACACAATATTATATACAGGAGTAGAGTACACAATAATACATACAGGGGTAGAGTACACAATATTACATAGAGGGGGGAGTACACAATATTACATACAGGAGTAGAGTACACAATATTATATACAGGAGTAGAGTACACAATAATACATACAGGAGTAGAGTACACAATATTATATACAGGAGTAGAGTACACAATATTATATACAGGAGTAGAGTACACAATATTATATACAGGAGTAGAGTACACAATATTATATACAGGAGTAGAGTACACAATAATACATACAGGGGTAGAGTACACAATATTATATACAGGAGTAGAGTGCACAATATTACATACAGGGGTAGAGTACACAATATTATATACAGGAGTAGAGTACACAATATTATATACAGGAGTAGAGTACACAATAATACATACAGGAGTAGAGTACACAATATTATATACAGGAGTAGAGTACACAATATTATATACAGGAGTAGAGTACACAATATTATATACAGGAGTAGAGTGCACAATATTACATACAGGGGTAGAGTACACAATATTATATACAGGAGTAGAGTACACAATATTATATACAGGAGTAGAGTACACAATAATACATACAGGAGTAGAGTACACAATATTATATACAGGAGTAGAGTACACAATATTATATACAGGAGTAGAGTACACAATATTATATACAGGAGTAGAGTACACAATAATACATACAGGGGTAGAGTACACAATATTAAATAGAGGGGGGAGTACACAATATTATATACAGGAGTAGAGTACACAATATTATATACAGGAGTAGAGTACACAATATTACATACAGGAGTAGAGTACACAATATTACATACAGGAGTAGAGTACACAATAATACATACAGGAGTAGAGTACACAATATTACATACAGGAGTAGAGTACACAATAATACATACAGGGGTAGAGTACACAATATTATATACAGGGGTAGAGTACACAATATTACATAGAGGGGGGAGTACACAATATTACATACAGGAGTAGAGTACACAATAATACATACAGGAGTAGAGTACACAATATTATATACAGGAGTAGAGTACACAATATTATATACAGGAGTAGAGTACACAATAATACATACAGGAGTAGAGTACACAATATTATATACAGGAGTAGAGTACACAATATTATATACAGGAGTAGAGTACACAATAATACATACAGGGGGAGAGTACACAATATTATATACAGGAGTAGAGTACACAATATTACATAGAGGGGGAGACTACACAATATTACATACAGGAGTAGAGTACACAATAATACATACAGGGGGAGAGTACACAATATTACATAGAGGGGGGAGTACACAATATTATATACAGGAGTAGAGTACACAATATTATATACAGGAGTAGAGTACACAATATTATATACAGGAGTAAAGTACACAATATTACATACAGGAGTAGAGTACACAATATTATATACAGGGGTAGAGTACACAATATTACATAGAGGGGTAGAGTACACAATATTACATACAGGAGTAGAGTACACAATAATACATACAGGGGTAGAGTACACAATATTACATAGAGGGGGGAGTACACAATATTATATACAGGAGTAGAGTACACAATATTATATACAGGAGTAGAGTACACAATAATACATACAGGAGTAGAGTACACAATATTATATACAGGAGTAGAGTACACAATATTACATACAGGGGTAGAGTACACAATAATACATACAGGGGTAGAGTACACAATATTACATAGAGGGGGGAGTACACAATATTATATACAGGGGTAGAGTACACAATAATACATACAGGGGGGAGTACACAATATTACATACAGGAGTAGAGTACACAATATTACATACAGGAGTAGAGTACACAATATTACATACAGGGGCAGAGTACACAATAATACATACAGGGGGAGAGTACACAATATTATATACAGGAGTAGAGTACACAATATTACATACAGGAGTAGAGTACACAATATTATATACAGGAGTAGAGTACACAATATTACATACAGGAGTAGAGTACACAATATTACATACAGGAGTAGAGTACACAATATTATATACAGGAGTAGAGTACACAATAATACATACAGGGGTAGAGTACACAATATTACATAGAGGGGTAGAGTACACAATATTACATACAGGAGTAGAGTACACAATAATACATACAGGGGTAGAGTACACAATATTACATACAGGAGTAGAGTACACAATATTACATACAGGGGGAGAGTACACAATATTACATAGAGGGGTAGAGTACACAATATTATATACAGGAGTAGAGTACACAATATTACATACAGGAGTAGAGTACAAAATATTACATACAGGAGTAGAGTACACAATATTACATAGAGGGGGAGAGTACACAATATTACATACAGGAGTAGAGTACACAATATTACATACAGGGGTAGAGTACACAATAATACATACAGGAGTAGAGTACACAATATTACATACAGGGGTAGAGTACACAATATTACATACAGGAGTAGAGTACACAATATTATATACAGGAGTAGAGTACACAATATTATATACAGGAGTAGAGTACACAATATTACATACAGGGGTAGAGTACACAATAATACATACAGGGGGAGAGTACACAATAGTATATACAGGAGTAGAGTGCACAATAATACATACAGGGGTAGAGTACACAATAATACATACAGGAGTAGAGTACACAATATTACATACAGGGGTAGAGTACACAATATTACATACAGGAGTAGAGTACACAATATTATATACAGGAGTAGAGTACACAATATTATATACAGGAGTAGAGTACACAATATTACATACAGGGGTAGAGTACACAATAATACATACAGGGGGAGAGTACACAATATTACATACAGGAGTAGAGTGCACAATAATACATACAGGAGTAGAGTACACAATAATACATACAGGGGTAGAGTACACAATATTACATAGAGGGGGGGAGTACACAATAGTATTTACAGGAGTAGAGTACACAATAGTATATACAGGAGTAGAGTACACAATAATACATACAGGGGTAGAGTACACAATATTACATACAGGAGTAGAGTACACAATATTACATAGAGGGGGGGAGTACACAATATTATATACAGGAGTAGAGTACACAATAATACATACAGGAGTAGAGTACACAATAATAGATACAGGGGTAGAGTACACAATAATACATACAGGAGTAGAGTACACAATAATACATACAGGGGGAGAGTACACAATAATACATACAGGAGTTGAGTACACAATAATACATACAGGAGTAGAGTACACAATAATACATACAGGGGGAGAGTACACAATAATACATACAGGGGTAGAGTACACAATAATACATACAGGAGTAGAGTACACAATAATACATACAGGAGTAGAGTACACAATAATACATACAGGAGTAGAGTGCACAATATTACATACAGGAGTAGAGTACATAATATTACATACAGGAGTAGAGTACACAATATTACATACAGGGGTAGAGTACACAATAATACATACAGGGGGAGAGTACACAATATTATATACAGGAGTAGAGTACACAATATTACATACAGGGGGAGAGTACACTATATTACATACAGGAGTAGAGTACACAATAATACATACAGGAGTAGAGTACACAATAATACATACAGGGGGAGAGTACACAATAATACATACAGGGGTAGAGTACACAATATTACATACAGGAGTAGAGTACACAATATTATATACAGGAGTAGAGTACACAATAATACATACAAGGGGAGAGTACACAATATTATATACAGGAGTAGAGTACACAATATTATATACAGGAGTAGAGTACACAATAGTATATACAGGAGTAGAGTACACAATAATACATACAAGGGGAGAGTACACAATATTACATACAGGGGTAGAGTACACAATATTACATACAGGAGTAGAGTACACAATAATACATACAGGGGGAGAGTACACAATAATACATACAGGGGTAGAGTACACAATAATACATACAGGAGTAGAGTACACAATAATACATACAGGAGTAGAGTACACAATAATACATACAGGAGTAGAGTGCACAATATTACATACAGGAGTAGAGTACATAATATTACATACAGGAGTAGAGTACACAATATTACATACAGGGGTAGAGTACACAATAATACATACAGGGGGAGAGTACACAATATTATATACAGGAGTAGAGTACACAATATTACATACAGGGGGAGAGTACACTATATTACATACAGGAGTAGAGTACACAATAATACATACAGGAGTAGAGTACACAATAATACATACAGGGGGAGAGTACACAATAATACATACAGGGGTAGAGTACACAATATTACATACAGGAGTAGAGTACACAATATTATATACAGGAGTAGAGTACACAATAATACATACAAGGGGAGAGTACACAATATTATATACAGGAGTAGAGTACACAATATTATATACAGGAGTAGAGTACACAATAGTATATACAGGAGTAGAGTACACAATAATACATACAAGGGGAGAGTACACAATATTACATACAGGGGTAGAGTACACAATATTACATACAGGAGTAGAGTACACAATATTACATACAGGGGTAGAGTACACAATATTATATACAGGAGTAGAGTACACAATAATACATACAAGGGGAGAGTACACAATATTACATACAGGAGTAGAGTACACAATATTACATACAGGGGTAGAGTACACAATATTATATACAGGAGTAGAGTACACAATAATACATACAAGGGGAGAGTACACAATATTACATACAGGGGTAGAGTACACAATATTACATACAGGAGTAGAGTACACAATATTACATAGAGGGGGGGAGTACACAATATTACATACAGGAGTAGAGTACACAATATTACATACAGGAGTAGAGTACACAATATTACATAGAGGGGGGGAGTACACAATATTACATACAGGGGTAGAGTACACAATATTACATAGAGGGGTAGAGTACACAATATTATATACAGGAGTAGAGTACACAATATTACATACAGGAGTAGAGTACACAATATTACATACAGGAGTAGAGTACACAATATTATATACAGGAGTAGAGTACACAATATTATATACAGGAGTAGAGTACACAATATTACATACAGGAGTAGAGTGCACAATATTATATACAGGAGTAGAGTACACAATATTACATACAGGAGTAGAGTGCACAATATTATATACAGGAGTAGAGTACACAATATTACATACAGGAGTAGAGTACACAATATTACATAGAGGGGGGGAGTACACAATATTACATACAGGAGTAGAGTACACAATATTATATACAGGAGTAGAGTACACAATATTATATACAGGAGTAGAGTACACAATATTACATACAGGGGTAGAGTACACAATAATACATACAGGGGGAGAGTACACAATAGTATATACAGGAGTAGAGTGCACAATAATACATACAGGAGTAGAGTACACAATATTACATAGAGGGGGGGAGTACACAATATTATATACAGGAGTAGAGTACACAATAGTATATACAGGAGTAGAGTACACAATAGTATATACAGGAGTAGAGTACACAATAATACATACAGGGGTAGAGTACACAATATTACATACAGGAGTAGAGTACACAATATTACATAGAGGAGTAGAGTACACAATATTACATAGAGGGGGGAGTACACAATATTACATACAGGAGTAGAGAACACAATATTACATAGAGGGGGGGAGTACACAATATTACATACAGGAGTAGAGTACACAATATTATATACAGGAGTAGAGTACACAATAATACATACAGGGGTAGAGTACACAATATTATATACAGGAGTAGAGTACACAATATTATATACAGGAGTAGAGTACACAATATTACATACAGGGGTAGAGTACACAATAATACATACAGGGGGAGAGTACACAATAGTATATACAGGAGTAGAGTGCACAATAATACATACAGGAGTAGAGTACACAATAATACATACAGGGGTAGAGTACACAATATTACATAGAGGGGGGGAGTACACAATATTATATACAGGAGTAGAGTACACAATAGTATATACAGGAGTAGAGTACACAATAGTATATACAGGAGTAGAGTACACAATAATACATACAGGGGTAGAGTACACAATATTACATACAGGAGTAGAGTACACAATATTACATAGAGGGGGGGAGTACACAATAATACATACAGGGGTAGAGTGCACAATATTACATAGAGGGGGGGAGTACACAATATTATATACAGGAGTAGAGTACACAATAATACATACAGGAGTAGAGTACACAATATTATATACAGGAGTAGAGTACACAATAATACATACAGGAGTAGAGTACACAATAATACATACAGGGGGAGAGTACACAATAATACATACAGGAGTAGAGTACACAATAATACATACAGGAGTAGAGTACACAATAATACATACAGGGGGAGAGTACACAATAATACATACAGGGGTAGAGTACACAATAATACATACAGGAGTAGAGTACACAATAATACATACAGGAGTAGAGTACACAATAATACATACAGGAGTAGAGTAAACAATATTATATACAGGAGTAGAGTAAACAATATTATATACAGGAGTAGAGTACACAATAATACATACAGGGGGAGAGTACACAATATTATATACAGGAGTAGAGTACACAATATTACATACAGGGGGAGAGTACACTATATTACATACAGGAGTAGAGTACACAATAATACATACAGGAGTAGAGTACACAATAATACATACAGGGGGAGAGTA
Organism: Discoglossus pictus; assembly: GCA_027410445.1. Lineage (NCBI taxonomy): Eukaryota > Metazoa > Chordata > Amphibia > Anura > Alytidae > Discoglossus > Discoglossus pictus. Next base: position 35,938,129 of record CM050176.1, on the reverse strand, counting down.
CACAATAATACATACAGGGGTAGAGTACACAATATTACATACAGGAGTAGAGTACACAATATTATATACAGGAGTAGAGTACACAATAATACATACAAGGGGAGAGTACACAATATTATATACAGGAGTAGAGTACACAATATTATATACAGGAGTAGAGTACACAATAATACATACAAGGGGAGAGTACACAATATTATATACAGGAGTAGAGTACACAATATTATATACAGGAGTAGAGTACACAATAGTATATACAGGAGTAGAGTACACAATAATACATTTCCAAGGGAGAGTACACAATATTACATACAGGAGTAGAGTACACAATATTATATACAGGGGTAGAGTACACAATAATACATACAGGAGTAGAGTACACAATATTACATAGAGGGGGGGAGTACACAATATTACATACAGGAGTAGAGTACACAATATTACATACAGGAGTAGAGTACACAATATTACATACAGGGGTAGAGTACACAATATCACATACAGGAGTAGAGTACACAATAATACATACAGGGGTAGAGTACACTATATCACATACAGGAGTAGAGTACACAATAATACATACAGGGGTAGAGTACACAATATTATATACAGGGGTAGAGTACACAATAATACATACAGGAGTAGAGTACACAATATTACATACAGGGGTAGAGTACACAATATTATATACAGGAGTAGAGTACACAATATTACATAGAGGGGGGGAGTACACAATATTACATACAGGAGTAGAGTACACAATATTACATAGAGGGGGGGAGTACATAATATTACATACAGGAGTAGAGTACACAATATTACATAGAGTGGGGGAGTACATAATATTACATACAGGAGTAGAGTACACAATAATACATACAAGGGGAGAGTGCACTATATCACATACAGGGGTAGAGTACACAATATTACATACAGGAGTAGAGTACACAATATTACATACAGGAGTAGAGTACACAATATTACATACAGGAGTACAGTACACAATATTACATACAGGAGTAGAGTACACAATATTATATACATGAGTAGAGTACACAATATTATATACAGGAGTAGAGTACACAATATTACATACAGGAGTAGAGTACACAATATTACATACAGGAGTAGAGTACACAATATTATATACATGAGTAGAGTACACAATATTACATACAGGAGTACAGTACACAATATTACATACAGGGGTACAGTACACAATATTACATACAGGAGTAGAGTACACAATATTACATACAGGGGGAGAGTACACAATATTATATACAGGAGTAGAGTACACAATATTACATAGAGGGGGAGAGTACACAATATTACATACAGGAGTAGAGTACACAATATTACATACAGGAGTACAGTACACAATATTACATACAGGAGTAGAGTACACAATAATACATACAGGGGTAGAGTACACAATATTATATACAGGAGTAGAGTACACAATAGTATATACAGGAGTAGAGTGCACAATATTACATACAGGAGTAGAGTACACAATATTACATACAGGAGTACAGTACACAATATTACATACAGGAGTAGAGTACACAATAATACATACAGGGGTAGAGTACACAATATTACATACAGGAGTAGAGTACACAATATTACATAGAGGGGGAGAGTACACAATATTACATACAGGAGTAGAGTACACAATATTATATACAGGAGTAGAGTAAACAATATTACATACAGGAGTAGAGTACACAATATTACATACAGGGGTAGAGTACACAATATTACATACAGGAGTAGAGTACACAATATTACATACAGGGGTAGAGTACACAATATTACATACAGGAGTAGAGTACACAATATTACATACAGGGGTAGAGTACACAATATTACATACAGGAGTAGAGTACACAATATTACATACAGGGGTAGAGTACACAATATTACATACAGGAGTAGAGTGCACAATATTATATACAGGAGTAGAGTACACAATATTATATACAGGAGTAGAGTACACAATATTACATAGAGGGGGAGAGTACACAATATTACATACAGGGGTAGAGTACACAATATTACATACAGGAGTAGAGTACACAATATTACATACAGGAGTAGAGTACACAATATTACATACAGGAGTAGAGTGCACAATATTACATACAGGAGTAGAGTACACAATATTACATACAGGGGTAGAGTACATAATATTACATACAGGGGTAGAGTACACAATATTACATACAGGGGTAGAGTACATAATATTACATACAGGGGTAGAGTACATAATATTACATACAGGGGTAGAGTACACAATAATACATACAGGGGTAGAGTACACAATATTACATACAGGAGTAGAGTACACAATATTACATACAGGGGTAGAGTACATAATATTACATACAGGAGTAGAGTGCACAATATTACATACAGGAGTAGAGTACACAATATTACATACAGGGGTAGAGTACATAATATTACATACAGGAGTAGAGTACACAATATTACATACAGGAGTAGAGTGCACAATATTATATACAGGAGTAGAGTACATAATATTACATACAGGAGTAGAGTACACAATATTACATACAGGAGTAGAGTACACAATATTACATACAGGGGTAGAGTACACAATATTATATACAGGAGTAGAGTACACAATATTACATAGAGGGGGGGAGTACACAATATTACATAGAGGGGGGAGTACACAATATTACATACAGGAGTAGAGTACACAATATTACATAGAGGGGGGGAGTACATAATATTACATACAGGAGTAGAGTACACAATAATACATACAGGAGTAGAGTACACAATATTACATACAGGAGTACAGTACACAATATTACATACAGGAGTACAGTACACAATATTACATACAGGAGTACAGTACACAATATTATATACATGAGTAGAGTACACAATATTACATACAGGAGTACAGTACACAATATTACATACAGGGGTACAGTACACAATATTACATACAGGAGTAGAGTACACAATATTACATACAGGGGTAGAGTACACAATATTACATACAGGAGTAGAGTACACAATATTACATACAGGGGTAGAGTACACAATATTACATACAGGGGTAGAGTACACAATATTACATACAGGAGTAGAGTACACAATATTACATACAGGAGTAGAGTACACAATATTACATACAGGAGTACAGTACACAATATTACATACAGGAGTAGAGTACACAATATTACATACAGGGGTAGAGTACACAATATTATATACAGGAGTAGAGTACACAATATTACATAGAGGGGGAGACTACACAATATTACATACAGGAGTAGAGTACACAATAATACATACAGGGGGAGAGTACACAATATTACATAGAGGGGGGAGTACACAATATTATATACAGGAGTAGAGTACACAATATTATATACAGGAGTAGAGTACACAATAATACATACAGGGGTAGAGTACACAATAGTACATACAGGAGTAGAGTGCACAATATTACATACAGGGGGAGAGTACACAATAATATATACAGGAGTAGAGTACACAATATTATATACAGGGGTAGAGTACACAATATTACATACAGGAGTAGAGTACACAATATTACATACAGGGGTAGAGTGCACAATATTACATACAGGGGTAGAGTGCACAATATTACATACAGGAGTAGAGTGCATAATATTACATACAGGGGTAGAGTACACAATAATACATACAGGAGTAGAGTGCACAATATTACATACAGGAGTAGAGTACATAATATTACATACAGGGGTAGAGTAAACAATATTATATACAGGAGTAGAGTGCACAATATTACATACAGGAGTAGAGTGCACAATATTACATACAGGAGTAGAGTACATAATATTACATACAGGGGTAGAGTACACAATATTACATACAGGAGTAGAGTGCACAATATTACATACAGGAGTAGAGTGCACAATATTACATACAGGAGTAGAGTACATAATATTACATACAGGGGTAGAGTACACAATATTACATACAGGAGTAGAGTGCACAATATTACATACAGGAGTAAAATGCACAATATTACATACAGGAGTAGAGTACATAATATTACATTCAGGAGTAGAGTACACAATATTACATACAGGAGTAGAGTACACAATATTACATACAGGAGTAGAGTACACAATATTACATACAGGAGTAGAGTACACAATATTACATACAGGGGTAGAGTACACAATATTATATACAGGAGTAGAGTACACAATATTACATAGAGGGGGGGAGTACACAATATTACATACAGGAGTAGAGTACACAATATTACATAGAGGGGTAGAGTACCCAATATTACATACAGGAGTAGAGTACATAATATTACATGCAGGGGTAGAGTACACAATATTACATACAGGAGTAGAGTACACAATATTACATACAGGGGTAGAGTACACAATAATACATACAGGGGTAGAGTACACAATAATACATACAGGGGTAGAGTACACAATATTACATACAGGAGTAGAGTACACAATATTATATACAGGAGTAGAGTACACAATAATACATACAGGAGTACAGTACACAATATTACATACAGGAGTAGAGTACACAATATTATATACATGAGTAGAGTACACAATATTATATACATGAGTAGAGTACACAATATTACATACAGGAGTAGAGTACACAATATTACATACAGGGGTAGAGTACACAATATTACATACAGGAGTACAGTACACAATATTACATACAGGAGTAGAGTACACAATATTACATACAGGAGTACAGTACACAATATTACATACAGGAGTAGAGTACACAATATTATATACATGAGTAGAGTACACAATATTATATACAGGAGTAGAGTACACAATATTACATACAGGAGTAGAGTACACAATATTATATACAGGAGTAGAGTACACAATATTACATACAGGGGTAGAGTACACAATATTACATACAGGAGTAGAGTACACAATATTACATACAGGAGTAGAGTACACAATATTACATACAGGGGTAGAGTACACAATATTATATACAGGAGTAGAGTACACAATATTACATAGAGGTGGGGAGTACACAATATTACATACAGGAGTAGAGTACATAATATTACATACAGGGGTAGAGTACACAATAATACATACAGGGGTAGAGTACACAATATTACATACAGGAGTAGAGTACATAATATTACATACAGGGGTAGAGTACACAATATTACATACAGGAGTAGAGTACACAATATTACATACAGGAGTACAGTACACAATATTACATACAGGAGTAGAGTACACAATATTATATACATGAGTAGAGTACACAATATTATATACAGGAGTAGAGTACATAATATTACATACAGGGGTAGAGTACACAATAATACATACAGGGGTAGAGTACATAATATTACATAGAGGGGTAGAGTACACAATATTACATACAGGAGTACAGTACACAATATTACATACAGGAGTAGAGTACACAATATTACATACAGGAGTAGAGTACACAATATTACATACAGGAGTACAGTACACAATATTACATACAGGAGTAGAGTACACAATATTATATACATGAGTAGAGTACACAATATTATATACAGGAGTAGAGTACATAATATTACATACAGGGGTAGAGTACACAATAATACATACAGGGGTCGAGTACACAATATTACATACAGGAGTAGAGTACATAATATTACATACAGGGGTAGAGTACACAATAATACATACAGGGGTAGAGTACACAATATTACATACAGGGGTAGAGTACACAATATTACATACAGGAGTAGAGTACACAATATTATATACATGAGTAGAGTACACAATATTACATACAGGAGTAGAGTACACAATATTATATACAGGAGTAGAGTACACAATAATACATACAGGGGTAGAGTACACAATATTACATAGAGGGGGGGAGTACATAATATTACATACAGGAGTAGAGTACACAATATTACATAGAGGGGTAGAGTACCCAATATTACATACAGGAGTAGAGTACATAATATTACATACAGGGGTAGAGTACACAATATTACATACAGGAGTAGAGTACACAATATTACATACAGGGGTAGAGTACACAATAATACATACAGGGGGAGAGTACACAATAATACATACAGGAGTAGAGTACATAATATTACATACAGGGGTAGAGTACACAATATTACATACAGGAGTAGAGTACACAATATTACATACAGGGGTAGAGTACACAATAATACATACAGGGGGAGAGTACACAATAATACATACAGGGGTAGAGTACACAATATTATATACAGGAGTAGAGTACACAATATTACATACAGGAGTAGAGTACACAATATTATATACAGGAGTAGAGTACACAATAATACATACAGGAGTACAGTACACAATATTACATACAGGAGTAGAGTACACAATATTATATACATGAGTAGAGTACACAATATTATATACAGGAGTAGAGTACACAATATTACATACAGGAGTAGAGTACACAATATTATATACAGGAGTAGAGTACACAATATTACATACAGGGGTAGAGTACACAATATTACATACAGGAGTAGAGTACACAATATTACATACAGGAGTAGAGTACACAATATTACATACAGGAGTAGAGTACACAATATTACATACAGGGGTAGAGTACACAATATTATATACAGGAGTAGAGTACACAATATTACATAGAGGGGGGGAGTACACAATATTACATACAGGAGTAGAGTACATAATATTACATACAGGGGTAGAGTACACAATAATACATACAGGGGTAGAGTACACAATATTACATACAGGAGTAGAGTACATAATATTACATACAGGGGTAGAGTACACAATATTACATACAGGAGTAGAGTACATAATATTACATACAGGAGTAGAGTACACAATATTACATACAGGAGTAGAGTACATAATATTACATACAGGAGTAGAGTACACAATATTACATACAGGAGTACAGTACACAATATTACATACAGGAGTAGAGTACATAATATTACATACAGGAGTAGAGTACACAATATTACATACAGGAGTACAGTACACAATATTACATACAGGAGTAGAGTACACAATATTATATACATGAGTAGAGTACACAATATTACATACAGGAGTAGAGTACATAATATTACATACAGGGGTAGAGTACACAATAATACATACAGGGGTAGAGTACATAATATTACATAGAGGGGTAGAGTACACAATATTACATACAGGAGTACAGTACACAATATTACATACAGGAGTAGAGTACACAATATTACATACAGGAGTAGAGTACACAATATTACATACAGGAGTACAGTACACAATATTACATACAGGAGTAGAGTACACAATATTATATACATGAGTAGAGTACACAATATTATATACAGGAGTAGAGTACATAATATTACATACAGGGGTAGAGTACACAATAATACATACAGGGGTCGAGTACACAATATTACATACAGGAGTAGAGTACATAATATTACATACAGGGGTAGAGTACACAATAATACATACAGGGGTAGAGTACACAATATTACATACAGGGGTAGAGTACACAATATTACATACAGGAGTAGAGTACACAATATTATATACATGAGTAGAGTACACAATATTACATACAGGAGTAGAGTACACAATATTATATACAGGAGTAGAGTACACAATAATACATACAGGGGTAGAGTACACAATATTACATAGAGGGGGGGAGTACATAATATTACATACAGGAGTAGAGTACACAATATTACATACAGGGGGAGAGTACACAATATTATATACAGGAGTAGAGTACACAATATTACATAGAGGGGGAGAGTACACAATATTACATACAGGAGTACAGTACACAATATTACATACAGGAGTACAGTACACAATATTACATACAGGAGTAGAGTACACAATAATACATACAGGGGTAGAGTACACAATATTACATACAGGAGTAGAGTACACAATATTACATACAGGAGTAGAGTACACAATATTACATACAGGAGTAGAGTACACAATAATACATACAGGGGTAGAGTACACAATATTACATACAGGAGTAGAGTACACAATATTACATACAGGAGTAGAGTACACAATATTACATACAGGAGTAGAGTACACAATATTACATACAGGAGTAGAGTACACAATATTACATACAGGGGTAGAGTACACAATATTATATACAGGAGTAGAGTACACAATATTACATACAGGAGTAGAGTACACAATATTACATACAGGGGTAGAGTACACAATATTATATACAGGAGTAGAGTACACAATATTACATACAGGAGTAGAGTACACAATATTACATACAGGAGTAGAGTACACAATATTACATACAGGGGTAGAGTACACAATATTACATACAGGAGTAGAGTACACAATATTATATACAGGAGTAGAGTACACATTATTATATACATGAGTAGAGTACACAATATTATATACAGGAGTAGAGTACACAATATTACATACAGGAGTAGAGTACACAATATTACATACAGGAGTACAGTACACAATATTATATACAGGAGTAGAGTACACAATATTACATACAGGAGTAGAGTACACAATATTACATACAGGGGTAGAGTACACAATATTACATACAGGAGTAGAGTACACAATATTACATACAGGGGTAGAGTACACAATATTACATACAGGGGTAGAGTACACAATATTACATACAGGAGTAGAGTACACAATATTACATACAGGAGTACAGTACACAATATTATATACAGGAGTAGAGTACACAATATTACATACAGGAGTAGAGTACACAATATTACATACAGGGGTAGAGTACACAATATTACATACAGGAGTAGAGTACACAATATTACATACAGGGGTAGAGTACACAATATTACATACAGGGGTAGAGTACACAATATTACATACAGGAGTAGAGTACACAATATTATATACAGGAGTAGAGTACACAATATTACATACAGGAGTAGAGTACACAATATTACATACAGGAGTAGAGTACACAATATTATATACAGGAGTAGAGTAAACAATATTACATACAGGAGTAGAGTACACAATATTATATACAGGAGTAGAGTACACAATAATACATACAGGAGTAGAGTATACAATATTACATACAGGAGTAGAGTACACAATATTACATACAGGAGTAGAGTACACAATATTACATACAGGGGTAGAGTACACAATATTACATACAGGAGTAGAGTACACAATATTACATACAGGGGTAGAGTACACAATATTACATACAGGGGTAGAGTACACAATATTACATACAGGAGTAGAGTACACAATATTACATACAGGAGTAGAGTACACAATATTACATACAGGGGTAGAGTACACAATATTATATACAGGGGTAGAGTACACAATAATACATACAGGAGTAGAGTACACAATATTACATACAGGAGTAGAGTACACAATATTACATACAGGGGTAGAGTACACAATATTACATACAGGAGTAGAGTACACAATATTATATACAGGAGTAGAGTAAACAATATTACATACAGGAGTAGAGTACACAATATTACATACAGGGGTAGAGTACACAATATTACATACAGGAGTAGAGTACACAATATTACATACAGGAGTAGAGTACACAATATTACATACAGGGGTAGAGTACACAATATTACATACAGGGGTAGAGTATACAATATTACATACAGGGGTAGAGTACACAATATTACATACAGGAGTAGAGTACACAATATTACATACAGGGGTAGAGTACACAATATTACATACAGGGGTAGAGTATACAATATTACATACAGGAGTAGAGTACACAATATTACATACAGGGGTAGAGTACACAATATTACATACAGGAGTAGAGTACATAATATTACATACAGGAGTAGAGTGCACAATATTACATACAGGAGTAGAGTGCACAGTATTACATACAGGAGTAGAGTGCACAATATTACATACAGGAGTAGAGTACATAATATTACATACAGGGGTAGAGTACACAATATTACATACAGGAGTAGAGTACACAATATTACATACAGGGGGAGAGTACACAATATTATATACAGGAGTAGAGTACACAATATTACATAGAGGGGGGGAGTACACAATAATACATACAGGAGTAGAGTACACAATATTACATACAGGAGTAGAGTACACAATATTACATACAGGAGTAGAGTACACAATATTACATACAGGGGTAGAGTACACAATATTATATACAGGAGTAGAGTACACAATATTACATACAGGGGTAGAGTACACAATATTACATACAGGAGTAGAGTACACAATATTACATACAGGAGTAGAGTGCACAATATTACATACAGGAGTAGAGTACATAATATTACATACAGGAGTAGAGTGCACAATATTACATACAGGAGTAGAGTGCACAGTATTACATACAGGAGTAGAGTGCACAATATTACATACAGGAGTAGAGTACATAATATTACATACAGGAGTAGAGTGCACAATATTACATACAGGAGTAGAGTACACAATAATACATACAGGAGTAGAGTACACAATATTACATACAGGAGTAGAGTGCACAATATTACATACAGGAGTAGAGTACATAATATTACATACAGGGGTAGAGTACACAATATTACATACAGGAGTAGAGTACACAATATTACATACAGGAGTAGAGTACACAATAATACATACAGGAGTAGAGTACACAATATTACATAGAGGGGTAGAGTACACAATATTACATACAGGGGGAGAGTACACAATATTACATACAGGAGTAGAGTACATAATATTACATACAGGGGTAGAGTGCACAATATTACATACAGGGGTAGAGTACACAATATTATATACAGGAGTAGAGTACACAATATTACATAGAGGGGGGGAGTACACAATATTACATACAGGGGTAGAGTACACAATATTACATACAGGAGTAGAGTACACAATATTACATACAGGAGTAGAGTACACAATATTACATACAGGAGTAGAGTACACAATATTACATACAGGAGTAGAGTAAACAATAATACATACAGGGGTTCATTACACAATATTATATACAGGGTTAGAGTATACAATAATACAACAACACATGGCATAAAGTGACGTGCTTGGTCTTTGAGGTTAGAATCTTATGTACAAGGCACCTTACAAGACTGATAACTCGCAGACACAGGAGAGACCTGGACAAGTTACTGGCCAGAAAGAGAGTGACCGATGAAAGTGAGAGATTAGGAGAGAGACGACCCCTGTGTACTTATGTCACGCTGATTATTTCCTTCTTATTCTGTGACACAGGGATATAAACATGTTGCCGGACACGGTTATTTCCATATTGGGTGTTCTTCTCCTACAAACTGAGGCCATTAGTCTCTGCCGTTCATGTGGACACCCTTCTAATAATGTCCGTGCTCCTGTCTGCGGGTTATGTCTCTGCAGGCTGCAGACTATTACACAAGCAGAAGTACCCTCCTGTCCCCCCTTCCCATCTGTATCGCCCCATAACATATCACCAGCAATGTGAGTGGACACAGCTCACCAGCAGCGTACTCACGCGTTTCGTCTGTGGGGCATTGCGTCCTCTTGTATATAGGATGACATGTTTTATTTATCATCACAAAGATCATCCACGCTCCGGCCACACACGGGCAACATGGAAAAAGACGAAATCTCCTGCACGCTGGTTGTATAGATGAATTAATGTCTTCTTTCTTCCTGTAGACTTGGCAATATCTCAGCCATTTATTTTCTGTCCAGATGAACGTCCATGTACTAAATTTAAAGTGACACAGAAAAGGTCCCATTTATTGAAGAAATAAGAAGAACAAATACACAGAATTTCAATTGAGTATAACTAAATAATGTAAGTGAAAGCGTCCTAAAATCACATATATAGTTGTGAGCATGCAAGCTGTTGCTAACTCTTGCGGGCTAGCACAGCGAGGGCCGCAGTTGCTGGCAAGGAGCGCCAAAGGAGCTCTTTGCCAGCAACTGCAGACCTCGCAAAATTTACGTAGTTACGAAAGGAAAATACAAGACATGTTACCCATTACGACCTCGCAAAAATCGTCCGCAACCCGCGCACATCAAAACATGAAAAATACAATAAATAATCTCAACAAATTCATAAAAAGCTTACCTACAGGAAGAGGAAACATCCAGGACCTCGAAAACTGAAGTTACACCTCAATTTAACTCAAAATAAAAGAGTTTAGACACTGAAAAATTCTCTAAGCGAGAGAAAAAATGGCCGCCGAACAAAAAACATTAGAAATACAATAAATACACACAACAAACACATAAAAAGCTTACCCACAGCAAGGTGGTGCACACAGGACCTCTGCAAGTAAAGTTAGACCTCGATTTAAGTACAAATTTCGGAGTTTAAACACCCGAAAATCACTTAAGCGAGAGAAAAAATGGCCGCCAAACAAAACAAAAACGAGGCTAAAGGCCCCTAAACAAGCAAAACACCCCCAGAAACACGCAAAACACCACCAAACAGCTACGGATATTCCGAAAAAGTCGGACGACATCCAAAACGAAGGACGCTAAATCAGCCACAGCCGCATACCACACATTAGCTGCCATTTTAGAACAATAACTTATATAATGTGGAAGTACACAGCTACGCTAACGGATTTGCCTCGCGCACGCACACTATTACACTGCACACATTCACCACGCTTACACAGCAGCTCCACACCACTAAAAACACATTGCCAATTCTTCAACATAATGCTTCCTGCATATATTACTTCACAATAGGTAAAGTATATTAATTTATTAATCTATTATTTATTTTATTATACACCAAACAGCATTAGCTAACTTACAATTTTATTGCCGTCATTTTTTGACAGGCTATTCGCTAGTATATATATAGAATCCAGTTATTTACTATTTAACGATCCACCTTCTGATGCCATGGCCTTATCAATAGCAATTCATTAAGATCTAGATCATCTAGACGTGCTATCTATTTTATTCCCTCTACCGCTAATGTTATGTTTAATTAACTGCTGTTAATTAAGACTTTCCCTCACAGTATGAATCTTTAAACATAAAATAACCAACTTCTATATCAATTTGAAGGCACTTCCACTTAGAATTTTCAACTACAACCAATTACAGTTATGTTTATTTTATGTGTATATTTAATTTTAACGTTAACAGAGATCTTTTCTGTGTTGCTTTAAACCCAGTTTGGCAATTGTGGTCTGTTTAATCGTATAACGGCTACTAATCAGATAAATACAGTAATCAGTCGCACAAGATGCCAAATGCGCTGGCTGCTCCCAAATCCTAATAAGGCATCCTTCACATGGAAGGGTCAGAAAGTAATGCAAAGATATAATATATATATTTGTTATAGAAGATATATAGATTCATTTTAAATTTAGTAATTTCAAATAAAAATTGTGTACAAGTGTTTTCAGTGTTTTCTCAGGTTCTTTATGACTTATAAATAGAACAGAACTGAGACTAGATTTTCTTAGGAATAAGCTTAATAAAAGCAATGGGAAAGTCCACAAAATATATTGATACAATTTCATATAATCTCCATATCTGAAAGCTTGGTCCTTCTCTCCTGGCTCAGAAAGTTTCATCTTTTTCTTCTGACTCTGAAAGTTGGCCTTGCTCTCCAGGCTCGGAAAGCTTGGTCTTTGTCTCCTGGGTCGGAAAGCTTGGTCCTTGTGTCCTGGCACGGAAAGCTTGGTCCTTCTCTCCAGACTAGGAAAGCATGGTCCTTGTGTCCTGGGTCTGAAAACTTGGTCCTTCTCTCCAGGCTAGGAAAGCTTGGTCCTTCTGTCCAGGCTAGGAAAGCTTGGTCCTTCTGTCCAGGCTAGGAAAGCTTGGTCCTTTTGTCCTGGGTCTGAAAGCTTGGTCCTTCTCTCCAGGCTGGGAAAGCTTGGTCCTTGTGTCCTGGGTCTGAAAACTTGGTCTTTTTCCCCAGGCTAGAAAAGCTTGGTCCTTGTGTCCTGGGTCTGAAAGCTCGGTCCTTCTCTTGAGGCTAGGAAAGCTTGGTCCTTGTGTCCTGGGTCTGAAAGCTCGGTCCTTCTCTCGAGGCTAGGAAAGCTTGGTCCTTGTGTCCTGGGTATGAAAGCTTGGTCCTTCTCTCCAGGCTAAGAAAGCTTGGACCTTGTGTCCTGGGTCTGAAAGCTTGGTCCTTCTCTCGAGGCTAGAAAGCTTGTTCCTTGTGTCCTGGGTATGAAAGCTTGGTCCTTCTCTCCAGGCTAGGAAAGCTTGGACTTTGTGTCCTGGGTCTGAAAGCTTGGTTCTTCTCTCCAGGCTAGGAAAGCTTGGTCCTTCTCTCCAGGCTAGGAAAGCTCGGTCCTTCTCTCCTTGCTAGGAAAGTCTTTTCTTTTGTTGAGCTTCATACAAATATCCATCAGACAAGTATAAAATGAAACTGGTCTCTATGCATTACATGGGGCGGACCAGTACATTTTTACTTTCTGACTGATAACTTGTTTATATTTTCATTGTTTGTTTGTGATACTTCCTTCAATCCCCAATTTCTTTATCCTGTCATTACTGTATTTTTTTATTGGTTCCTGCTCCAGCCAGTGAGGTATATATAGCTCCCATTATGCCATTAATGATTTGTTCAGCAGAAATATTTCCATGATCTGAACATCCTGTAGCCTTGACTGTCACATTGTTTCTGTGTGTTCAGGCCTTCAGTCGTGTCCGACTCTCATGGCCATATGGACCGCAGCGCGCCAGGCACATCTGACTGGGTTTCTGGTTTTCCTTATCCATAAGGTTTTCTTGGCAAAGACACTGGAGTGGGTTGCCAGTTTCTTCTCCAGTGGACCACCATTTTTCTTACCTCTCTGCTATAACCTGCCCATCTTGGGTGTCCCCTACATGGTTTAGCTCACAGCTTCATTGAGGTACACAAGCCCCTTCAACACAACAAGGTAGCGATCCAGAAGGTGATTGTCACATTAAGAAATCCCAATTACAACCATTTGCTTTTTTCCCTTTACAGTAATCTGTACTTGTATACAAAATCATCCAAAACACCTTTCACACCCCAAATATTATATTACATTACATCTTCAATGTTATAAAATAACTTTTTGCTCCAACCCCCTTGGGGAACCAATGTGTACCTCATGACGTGATTCCTCCAAAACTAATTATGTTATTATACGACAGGGTTTGGTAATAAGGCCGTTTCTTCTCCAAGCAGATCCTGGTCAAATCTGTTCTGAGAGGTCTACCTAAGTGGACTGATATCTCTGGCCAGTGCTATTGCTCTCACATGGGACATCTCATTGGCTCCATAGTGACTCACAAGCCTTTTAGATCTCCTGACATCCCCAACAGTCACATTGCACAATATCAGATCTTCTCCCCATCATGGAAATGTGCCCCTATTGAGTTTGTAGGTTCTCCCAACATCAGGAAATTAATTTCAGATGGCACTAAATCAAAGAGAGATTACCAAGTATTTATATATTAAAAAGTCCAATCTGAAGGAAGGCTCTCTCTATCTCAGACACTCACACAAACTATAACCCTACTTCACCAAGTGCAGCATGGGTATACCTGTGTCTTACAAGGACTCAAATTAGGAATTAGTGAAATATGGCAGGGAAACTATCGGCATCTGCTCCCTAGAGATTTTCTTTTTAGCTTCCATTATGGGAATGCTCCAACTGCTTGGTGCAGCTGTTAGGTAAATTAAGGTCAATGAATTTGAATCACTATTTAAACACTAAAAGGGATAAGTCTGTTTCTCCTCCTTCCCCCCTCAGCCAAAAGGAAGGGGCATCGGACTGGAAACACTAATGTGTTCCTCCCAGCGCAGAGCTGTAATCTGCTTAATAATTGAGCCTTTTGGAGGGAGAGACAGACGGACGGAGAGTTGTGCCCCGCTCCATGCTGCCAGTTTGCCTGCTGGGCGAGATGTAAAGGGACCGGCATTCTGGGATGAGGATGCAAAATCCAGAGATGTCTTTTATATAACTCGGTATGAAGCAGAGATTGTGATTCCATTTCACAGACATCGTTTTAGTGACAGAAAATAACTAAATAAGGATATAACCAAGGCATGCTTGAATTCCTTTACGGTATTTGTCTCTTCCACTTGAAGGCTGCTCCACTTATTTACTTCTCTTCTGTAAAATAGTATGAGCCCTATTCTATTCAAGCAACGGAAATTGCGTTATGACGAAAAATACGAGCAGGAGCTTTTTTCCCTAAGTTACACCTTTATTCAAAGTATTCTACTCGCAATGTTACGGCGCCAAGCCAACATTCATACATTTTGTATTGTATGGAAAACATTTAATTGTAGGAAGTCCGTGTTCACTCGTATATTACACCAAACCGGGCATTTACATTACGGATGAGCAAACCACTTCAAATAAATAAAGGGCTTCTCTATTTCAAATATATAATGAAAAGTGAGGTAGCTGTGCGTGCCCAGTAATCCAGATGAATAATCAGGGAATTGCAGTAAATAGTGATACCTTTTTTAATGGACAAACATATTCATAATTATTACAAGCTTTCGAGAGCTTCTTCTCTTTGTCAAGTCAAATTAGTACTGCTTCTGATTTGCAAAGAGAGGGAGCTCTCGAAAGTTCGTAATAATAATTATGAATATGTTTGTCTATTAAAAAGGTATCTCTATATACTTTAATACTCTGACTATATACACATATATATATATATATATATATATATATATATATATATATACATACTAGAAAATTGAGCGTAAAAAATGATGGAGGTGTTGAGCACCTTTGGCACTGATTGTGAGCCGCAACTATCCTGCTTTGCAATGATCACCTTCTGCGCTCATTGCAAGCCTCTCCCGTGTGTCATTTATAGGCCTTGCGCTTGAGTGTTACTGTCTTGGGTTCTGTTACTGCCTTGGGTTAAGTGTTACTGGTTTTCATTAAGTGTTACTGCTTAGGGTTAGTTTTTAAGTCGTTTGGGCTAGTTTTTCGTCCTTCTGCCTCGTTTTTTCGGCAGCCATTTTTTCTCTTGCGATTTTCGATCCTAAATAAATGCCAAATATGCCTCAAATTCACTTGCAACCTCCCTCACAGGCTCCCTGGCTCTCCACCTGTGCTGTGTGTGATTGGGGAAGGTAATTTGAGGCATATTTGTTGTTTCTTTGAGGTAATTTTGCGAGCCGTAAAGTGCATGTACGTGCTTTGGTTCCTAAGTACTACGGTCCGTAATTTTGCGAGCCGCGCTAAGACTTAGTGGCCTTCAGCGCTCATTGCATCCTAAATTCTGCGAGGCTTGCAGTGCCTATGTGTATATTTGAATGTTAAGCATCAAATGCTGATGACCTTCCACGCCTTTTTATTGTTTTTAATGCTTTTCTGTCTCTTTAATTGCTGCTCCAGCTCTCAGAAATTGCAAGTGGTTTAGTCCCATAAAATTTGACTTTGATTTTTACTATTACGGGTCTGATGTCATTTGCTGGTGCTCAGCAGTCCCAATTGAATAGGGTTTTGGGGAAAGAGTAACTCGCAATATTTCAGCAATGGAAAAAATCAATGGAAAAGTTTGCGTTGGAATTTGCGTCTTTGTCTTGCCGTAGCCAAACGAGGTGCTTCTCTTGCAATGATTCTGTGATAGGAGAATAGAAAAGATGGTTTAATTTGTAATAAAAGGGAATCGCGCTCTATGTTTGTTACTTGTAAATCTTCCACCATGACCGTTTGTGCTTGAGAAGACATTACAGTCCTGAACTTTCTGTCATGTCATTCCTTTCTTACAAGCCCTATAATATAGGGATAAACACATAGAGCTGCGTCACCTCCACTGGATATAATATAATAGATCCCTCAGACGCCGCCATACTGTCATCATTACCACATTATCAGATTCCACAGCAGATAAGAACAAGTGAATCCATCTGGTCTGTCCTACCAACCTAAAATGCTTCTTACTAATAACCCTGAGGATATCCTTCTGCACATCCCAGACATGCTTCAATTCCTTCCCTGTATCTAATCCAAGCATTTCCACTGTAAGGATGTTCTGTAACAAGGATTAGAATTGGCTGCATTTGATGTAATTACACAGAAATGTATACGGCCCAGTAACACAACATATAAGGGTGCTTTAGGGATCTTCTCAATACTTTTATCTAATTTCTGACATTTCTTGTAATTCTTATTCCACCAACGATGCCTTTTAATCCTATGATTATTAACCATAAATGTATTACATTTATGTTTTTCTACCAAGTAGTTTGTATTATTATTATTATTATTATTTTAGAAACAATGTACACTATAACGAAGGGCAGTGATGACCAACTTAAAGGGACACTATAGTTTCTAGTTACCCCTTAAATGTGCATGTTGAATATTGAAAGCCATATTAGCCCTAATATAGATAGGGATTTATTAATAATTAAAAATAAAAAAATATTTAAATAATTGATTAATAATTAATTAACAACTAATTAATATTTAATCCGCATATTGCAGATCAGAGGAGATCTTAAAAGGTTGAACTTGATAGACTGAAAGTTTTTTTCAGCCTTACTTTCTATATAACTATGAATTATTATTATGTTTAAAGGCTGCCATGTTGGCCTCTCTCCCACCTCCCATTCCTCAGATTGTGTTCACAGTGTGAGGTGGTGAGCAGCAAGCTGTGGATCGCCATATTGCATATTCTATTGCCAATCCAGAACAGACAGCAGCTTCCTATTAGGCCTCTCTCTCTCTCCTCCCATACCTCAGTGGTTGTTCACAGTGTGAGGTGGTGAGCAGCAAGCTGTGGATCGCCATATTGCATATTCTATTGCCAATCCAGAACAGACAGCAGCTTCCTATTAGCCCTCTCTCTCCCTCCTCCCATACCTCAGTGGTTGTTCACAGTGTGAGGTGGTGAGCAGCAAGTTGTGGATCTCCATATTGCATATTCTATTATCAATACAGAACAGCCAGCAGATTCTTATTAGGCATATCTCCCGACTCCCATTCCTCAGAGTTTGTTCACAGTTTGAGCAGCAAGCTGTGGATTTCCATATTGCATTTTCTTTTGCCAATACAGAACATCCAGCAGCTGCCTATTAGTCCATGTAGTCATGTGATAGTTTCCATTACAGAAGCCTACACCACATAACCTTGAAATGAAAATACTGACTGTGCTGTTTGTATTAGATAGATATTAATAGCTTGCCCACATACATTACACTCCTTGAGGTATAGGAAGAGGTAGACAGGCCATCAAGGCAGCCCCCAGAGGAGCATAAAAGTACATAAAAACGTAGTAATTCAGATTTTGTGAGACAAATGCTGGTTGTAACATATTTTATAGGACCCTGCAGTGTGTTACGGCTGCACCGCCATTATAACAAGTCACTGAGACCCCAAACACTGATTCTGCAATCTGCTTACGACCAGTGTGTGATGAATTAGAGCGAAACAGAGTTATCAATGTACAAAGAGTTTTGTTGTGTAATAATTAAGGTGGGATAGTTGTTGGACTTGTGTTATGGAAGAGGGACTTGCTGCACGTTGTCCTCATGGATTGGCAGAAATATATCTGGCTGGTGGGGATTATAAGGTGTATGGATAAAAATATAACAAAACTGGGTAGCGTCGGCTCCTGTGATTTGTCGATTCCCATCTTACAAAGAGCCTCATTCAATTGCAAGCCTGCAAGTCACGGGATGTAGGGCGTAAGTCTGGGTGCCTCCCTCGGTGCTATTAAATTGGCCAAGCCCGCAAGTCCCGGCCCGATAGCGCACATTGTAAACCATGCCATAGTATGTAGCATTTGCGAGCTTGAACATTATCAATTAAGCAAGGCCGTAACTCCTGAGTTAGAAACAGCCAATGGAAACACAGATCCTCATCATTACAGCAATGAAAAATGGAGGTTGGATTTCAAAGTCCTACAGGCCTAAATTACGAGTTACAATCGGACCCACATTCCAGATGTAATGCAATATTGATAAAGCCGTAAATATGATATTCTATCACTAAAAACACTTTCCCTTTCAATAAAAGTACAGTAGTGTGTGTAAATGTGCATTTAAAGTGCTCTGGACATGTCTTTTAGCCCTTTCTGAGTCATCCTTGGTACACCTAACTTGTGGTTCAATTTTTGACATTTGCGGGCTTGACGGCTTGCTTAGAGACTGGGACTCGGAGCAACTGAATAGCGATTTGCAATTTTAGCAATCGTAACTCTTGTGACCATGAAAGATCAAAGGCTTGGAGGGGCCTTAACTTACAATGTTAACCATCTCAAGGAATCAGAGGCTGGAGTCCATAACCTGATTGGAGGACGCCAATTGAATAGCAGAAAAACTAACGGCCTCCATTTCCGAAGTTCGGATCTCCCGAAAGCTCAATTGAACGAAGCTCTGTTACTGGAGCTTTGGCTACACCATATACACAAATAATTACTTTAGATGAAAATACCAACTGACCCAACGATATATACAGTACATGTGGAAGGCACCCTGTAATTTGTCTGAACTAATAGTAACTGTGGTTCCTTTACATTGAATCTAAATATGAAGTCATAAGGGTAAACTTCCAGGAAAAACTGAATATTGAAGTCCAGACCACTGATATTTCTAGATAAACATTAATCCTTTTTCATTAGTTTATTTTTTTTCTCGGCTATTTTCCTCCTGCAGAAAAAAAAAAAGCAAAACCCAATCTCTGCAAGAGACCCAGGGGAGGCTGTCTGTCCTCGTTAGGGAAGATTTGTACGATGTTATATAACGGCTTCATTTCAGAGATGCAGAAACACGAAGGGTTAACAGCCAGCTGCCACAAACGGCTCTGTCCAATGAATGCACCGGGTTTGCTAAAGCTTCAGGAAAATACATTAATTGTGTTATATTCTCACTATATTTTAGCATGAAGAACAGCATATGAAGGGTTGCAGATAAGAAATATATATGGATGTCTTGGAATTTGTAGATCTGAACACACTGACTCAGATTACGTGT
The DNA here is from genome assembly GCA_027410445.1 of Discoglossus pictus. Taxonomy (NCBI): domain Eukaryota; kingdom Metazoa; phylum Chordata; class Amphibia; order Anura; family Alytidae; genus Discoglossus; species Discoglossus pictus. Next base: position 35,917,114 of record CM050176.1, on the reverse strand, counting down.
TTTATACAGGTGTCATTGGTCTGATATCAGGAGGAAAGGTGAGACCGTCCATTGGGTTATAAATGTGGTCTATGATAAAGGTAAAGAAGTTAGAGCTAACCCCTGGCTATGGATCTATGGTCAGAGTGTTCCTGAAGTGGAAGGTCTTACAAGAAAGCCTGGGTCTGGTCTAAAAGGCATAGCAGGCTTCAAACCAACATGACCTGAAAAGATGGAGGGTGAAGACAGTATTACAATCCAGATTATATCCAGGCACAGAATATCTTCCCTCAGGATCAGGCCGGTAGAGGAGCTCCTCTAAATAATCTTAAACCATACTGGATGGGTGGCAGAATCACACCAAGAGTCGTGTGTACAATGACTTGCTGCTTCAACATATACTATAAGTATGGCATCAAAGTTCTACCATCAGATGCAAAAATACATTTTATACATGGACAGGTGGTATGCCCAACATTGTCTGAAAATACACAGGGTAAAACATCACAGCATATACACACAGGAGGTTATGTCAATACAGCAGTAACAACAGAATTTGCATGCATAATTCATATATATATATATATATATATATATATATATATATATATACTAGCGAATTGCCCGTCAAAAAGTGACGGCAATGAAATTGTAAGGCAGCTAATGCTGTTTGGTGTGTAGTAATAAAATATATAATACATTAATAAATGAATATACTTTACCTATTTTGAAGCATTGTGTTGAAGAGCTGGCAATCTGTTTTGATGTTGCTGCAGCATTAGTGGTGTAAGCGTGCTGAATGTGTGCAGTGTAATAGTGTGCGTGCGCGAGACGAAACCGTTAGCGTAGTCGTGTACATCCGCATTGGCGTACAATGGCGGGTAATGTGTGGTATGCGTCTTAGCGGAATATCCGTAGGTCTTTTGTGGTCTTTTGCAAGTTTCTTGTGGTGTTTTGCAAGTTTAGAGTGCTGTAGCCTTGTTTTCGTTCTGTTCGGCGGCCATTTTTTCTCTCGCTTAGAGAATTTTTGAGTGTCTAAACTCTTTAATTTTGAGTTAAATGTTGCGTCCGATTGTTGCGAGGTCGTAATGTGTGGTAACGTGTCTCGTATGTTGTTTGCGTTGCGAGGTAAAGTTTGCGAGGGTCGTAGTTTGTGTGTCGTGTTGTTTGCGTGGTCGCGGTTGTTGTGTGGTTGTTTGCGTTTGAATGTAAATTTTGCGAGGGTCGCAGTTGCTGGCAAGGAGCGCCTTTGGCGGCGCTCCTTGCCAGCAACTGAGGCCCTCGCCCGCAGCCCTCGCTACACTAGGGCCGCGGCTCGCTATGCGAGCCCACAAGCGTTAGCAACAACTCGTACGTTCACAACTATATATGTGATTTATCTCTTACTATTAGTTGCCATTTGCAGCAACTGCGGACCTCGCAACATTTACGGACTTACGACAAGCAAATACGAGACGCAGGACATAGAACTAAAAACACTACTACCTCGCAAAGATACTTTAACTGCCGACCCAAGCGAACCGAAAAACATTAGAAACACAATAAGTACACACAACAAACACATAAAAAAGCTTACCTACAGTGTGTGTGTGTGTGTGTGTGGGGGGGGGGGGGGGCACCCAGGACCTCTGCAAGTGAAATAACGCCTCCATTTGTCCAAATTACAGAGTTTAGACACCCGAAAATCCATTAAGCGAGAGAAAAAATGGCTGCAGAAAAAAAAACGAAAACGAGGATACAGGACCCTAACGATGCAAAACACCACCAAACACATACGGATTTTCCGAAAAAGCCGGACAAGATCCAAGAAGAAGGACGCAAAATCACCAACAGACGCATACCACACATTAGGCGCCATTTTACACTAACTTACAGAATGCGGAAGTACACAGCTACCCTAACGGATTTTCATCACGCACGCAGCCTATTTACACTACGCTCACACAGCAGCTCCACAGCACTGAAAACACACATTGTATGCTGCAGAAACATGAAAACAGATTGTCAGCTCTTCAGCACAATGCTTCCTGCATATTTTACTTCAAAATAGGTATATTAGGTATATAAAGTATATTCATTTATTAATGTATTATTTATTTCATTACCATACACCAAACAGCATTAGCTCACTTACAATTTCATTGCCATAATTTTTTGACGGGCAATCTTCTAGTGTTAAATAACAATCATAATTTTTCTCATTGCTTTACATGAACATTATGTTATAAAGTGTATTATATCTTAGTGTATTAATTCACATTCTCATAATAATCATGATAATTATAATAATAATAAATCACATATATAGTTGTGAGCATTCCATGTTGTTGCTAACGCTTACAGGCTCGTGAAGCGAGGGCCGCAGTTGCAGTTGCAGGCAATGTGCGCCAAAGGAAAAACAACAGCGATTGTTAGCTCTTCAGGATATTGATTGCTGGATATATTCATTGAAATAGGTAAAGTATATTAATTAATTAATTAATTGAAAAAATATATATAAAAAATAGAAATACGCTAAATAGCATATTTTACACTGCCGTTACCTTATGAATACATTAATGCTTTGCACTTCCTAATACATTTATTCATTACTAATTAATTATTAATGTACATTCATTTAATAATTATTAATTAGTAATGGAAATTAAAAATGTATAATTCCCACTGCACTAAAATCTTTTTACATTTTACACTGTTCTTATATATCTGGATTACTGCTCATTGGCTGCCAGCGATAGGAGTCGCAAAGCAGTTACATATTTAAATCACTTTATTATGCTCTGAGACCTTATCATTTTTCTAATTTTCACTGCACTAAAAAAATAGTATATTTAACACTGTACTTATATATCTGTCTTTGCGATGAGCACCAAAGCAAAGCATGAAACTTGAAGTATACGAGGGGAGAGACTCGCAATGAGCGCCAAAGATGCTCAGAGAAGCAAAAGTACACGAGGGGAGAGACTCACAAAGAGTGCCAAAGGCACTCAGCGCAAGGCTCGCCAATGAACGCCAAAGGTACTCAGAAGAGCAAAAGCCTTACATTCTGTGGCAAACAACATTGCCATGGCTTCAACTTTTATTGCCGTCACTTTTTGACGGGCAAGTCGCTAGTGTAAGTACATACATATACACAAACTAGCGAACTGCCAGTCAAAAATGGCAATAAAATTGTAAAGCATGGCAATGCTGTTTGCCACACAATGTAAGGCTTTTGCTCCCCTGTGGATCTTCGGCGCTCATTGCGAGCCTCTCCCCTTATGTACTTCAATTGTCCTGCCTTGCAACGATCACCTTTGGCGCTCATCGCAAAGACAGATATAGAAGTACAGTGAATTAATAAAGTAATATGAATTAATAAATGATATACTTTACCTATTTATATGTAATATGCAGCAATCAATATCCTGAAGAGCTAACAATCTATTTGGATTTTTCTGCATCTGTAAATGTACAGTTGGATGGACTGTTGATCACCTGAGGAGAAAGCAATGTGGCAAGTGTGCAGTGTAAATAGGCTGCTTGCGCGAGGGCAAACCGTTTGTTTAGGCCAGTAAAGCGCCATTTTAGAATCCTAATATTATTTTCTATGTGTTACTTGGCTCGCAAGCATTTTTCTGTAGTTGTAATGGTATATTTTCTATGTCCTACGTTCCTGGCTAACTCGTACGTGCCTGCGGTGATTTTTGTGGCTCTGTGTCCTCGTTTTCCTTTTTTTCGTCCGCCATTTTTATGACGCATAGCCGATTTTTAAGTGCCGAAACTTCTTAAACGTGACTTCAATTGGCGTGCAACCTCACTCTCAGACGTCCTGGCTGTCCCCCGTGCGGTGTGTGGTGTTTGTTTTATGTTGTATTTTCGTGTTGTTGTGCTTCTTGATGTGCGCGATTCGGCTGGTAGCTTTGTATTTTTGCGACCTCGTATAATTTTTTTTGAAGGTCCGCGGGTCGTAATTCTTGTTTTTAAAAGTCATACGTCCTTGTTGGTGTTTTGCGCATGTAGCCTTGGTTTCACTTATTTTGTCCGCCATTTCTTTTCTCGCTTAGCCGATTTTCAAGTTCCAAAACTTCTAAAATGCGACTTAAGTTGGCGTGTAACCTCACTCCCAGACGTCCAGGCTGTCCCCCAGGTCTGTGTGTGGTTTTTGTTTTTTATTTTTCTATTTTGTGTTTTTGTATGTACGCGTTTCGACCATTAACTTCGTATTTTTGCACCTCGTAATTATTTTTTTTCTAAGTCCTGATGCTCTTTTATTTTGTTTCAAAGTCACACTTTTCTGGGTTGTTTTTTTTACAGAGTTTGAGGCGCGGAGAGCCTCCACCTCCGCAAATGCAGACACTTGCTTTGCGAGGTCCGCATTTGCGGCCTGCAATGAGCTTTTGGCTCATTGCAGTTTATGTCCACCTCTGTAAATGCGGCCCCTCGGCTCATTCCAGCTGACATGGGGGCCTCCACCTCTGGGAATGTGGCCCTCGCTTTGCAAGGTCCGCATTTGCAGACTGAACTGCTTCGCGAGCTTGCAAAACGGGACGACAACAAGGTTAAGCAGTGTCAAGTACTTTAACGGATATCCCTTTGATCAGGGTAAGTGGTGTAATTGATACTTATTTAATCCTTTGTCCACTTAACCGCAAATTTGAATGTGATTTATGAACAGCTCTAGAGTAAACATCTGACACACTACTACAGATTACTATATATTATGGCTTACCTATTGGTAGTTGAGAAGTTGTTGAACCATTCAAGGCTACCCATACATACATCAACAACTTTCCTTTGACTCCCCAGTTAAACTTGCAATATAAACAAAATTACCCAACTAACAACCACCTATGGCTAGGATTGGCCTCCCTGACAGTTTCAAGGTTGTGACATTTTAGTAAAATGGATAATACCCTGAAAGGTGTAATGTAAATAATGTATAAAGCCAAAATGTGTCTAACAATTTTCCTATCTTTAGGGAAATATATGACTATATATCTATATATACCTAAGTAACTTGTTTTTAGACGTCCAAATGGGAAAACAAGTGATGTTGTGGTATATATAGTTATAAAAGGTATGAATAGACTGTTTTTACCAATAAATACCATTGAAACTAAAAAGTAACCCAAAACATATTTCGGAACTTGAATGTAAAGATTACTCCATTTAAGTCCTTTATTCCACCCACAGCACCTCACTGCCGGGACGCCACAATCTCACGCTTGTTTAACAAATAAGAAAACACTCAAATGTATTGCTGGAGGTGGAGAAATGAGATGTTCAATGTAAGATATATAAGTCGGTTTTACTTTGTAAGATACACTTGGTTTCTATATGTACCATTGGACTGTGGAGACTACGTCTCAAGATGAACTATTGGAGCGCTTAGTTAGCTCCGGCAGCAACATAAGTAAAAATGTAGGGAAGTAAAAAGAAGGGGCGTGATATATTAACACACAGCACTCAGCAGGTCTATATATATCAGCTGGTATGGAATATATCCAATCTTATGTAAACTTAAAACTTAGGAAAGACTATACTTAAAACCTGGTACCACTGACCTCGTAATTGATACCTATTCGATCCTTTGTCCACAGTTAACCACAAATTTTCATGTGATTTTTGAACAGGTCTAGATTAGACCTCCTACACACACTATTACGGAGCCCATTCATAAAATGGGTAAAAAGAGGAGTAATCCCTACCCAAGCTATGAGCCTTACCTGGGCCAGGCCAGGGTTAAATCTCTACAGATTAGCTAAGACTGGCTACCTCCATATCTAAGAACTCCCCCAGAGTTATGAACACTTTCTTCCCTGTGTGAGCATCCTGCCTGTCAACCTCCACCTCCCTTGACAAATGAATCCCTTGTATGGACAGGTGGCCATTGTTTGTATTACCCTGATAAGCTTGTCACGGCGACCTGGCATTAAGTATACTTGGTGGCACCCGCTCCCTCTGGGAAAAAGCTTTTCACCCAGTTTGATGCTTCAGCCAGCACCAAATGCAGTCAGCTCACAATAGTTGAGCTGGCCCAAGGAGCCAATCCGAATGGTGTCTACCAAAGGTGTCTCTGATTGGCTAGTAGTATGGTGGGGGAAAAATGAAAATCCCAAACCTGTGCAACCCTGGTTGCTTATGTAAAAAGGTACATTGTTTTATTATTTTTATTACTGTATAAAACACTATCGCTAGTAATAACGAGTATGCTATCCCTGGAACATGTATTGATGGTGTTTTATTGGAGGGAAGGTGTGTGTTGTGCTAACCCATCATAGTATCCAGAATTCATCCTTTGTGTGATTAATGAATCACCATAGATCTACGGGTAGGATTGGTCTTGCTAGCCTTTCCCAGCAGACAAACAGATACAGGTAGGTAGTTAGACAGATATTCACACATCACTGAATGGGAGATGTATGGGAGTGTGTTCCATTTTCTATTTTATGTTGTTGCTGTAAGAGTTAATAAACTTAGTACCCCGAAGTAATGTAATATTTACATAAATAATGGAGAGTTACATCAAATATAAAGATTAAGAGTTTGATTTAGATGTAGACTATTGGAAATACATTTCTACAACTCAATGAAGATTTCCTGTTCCTGCTCGAGTCTGGTCATGTACGGTGGATGGTTTTAGTAATGGAGCTATGACAAAGGTCTGTTAGGGCAAGGTTTGTAATCTGAAGTTACACAGAATAAGTTCAAGTTATTGCAGAAAGGAAAAGTACAAATATAACTGTAGCAGTGGAGTAAGTGGAAGGGATAGAAAATAGAGAGAATGAAAGTTAGGGTATGTTAAGATCTCTCTCTCCCTAACTAAGGATATTAACACTCACAGAAGAGCATGCCCAGTTGGACAAATGCAACTATTTACAAAGATGGTTAATTGTTAAAGTTGATGTCATTATAAATATTTATGCAATCAGATGTTGTGCTGTGATAAGCACCCCTTGCTCGGCTCTGTCCAAAACACTAATTCTCCCGGACAGATTGAGCGTGAGATAAAGGGAATCTCCGCATCCCTCTGGTGTGTCGCATCTTGGCTGACATCTAACTCTTGCAGAGCAGTGCCAAGGATGGGTCTTAGACTTTTCTACGTTTAGAGGCTTAAACCATAGTGCCTGACATCTTACATCAATTCTTCCAGGCCGTAAAACCCCATTCTGTTGAGCAGACTCTATATTTACTTAGCCACACAAATAGCCCTGTCCTGTAAAGGGCAGTCCATTTTCTTGGGCCATTTTCCTTTTCTTTGCATAGGGATTAAATTTACAGCTGATGCACCAAAGATAGAGGGATGCATTCTAAATGGCTGTAGGCAAAGTGTAAGTTATCTAAAGGATTATATACTAATTATTTAGGTATAATCCCAGTTGAAAAAAAAAAAAGACGCCTACTTTGGGTGGATATTATAGACCAATGGGATCACTCTCGTATATTTATAACAAGCTCCTGTGCACTACACTTGTTATTGGGGTTTTACAAATAAAATACACCATTAAATGATATTTTTATATTTAATAATGCTGTAGAGGGATTTGCATTTTGTTTTTGTGGTAGGGCATATAATATTTAAAAGCCTATAGGTTTTTTTTCTAAAACTACCTTGCTTTTTATAAAGTCTTACTCTTCAAAAGAGCATGTTACACATATACACTAAAGCACCTTTAACAAGTAAAATTCTGCATCTAAACCTATATTATAAATCATTGTTACTAAAAAAAAAAAAACAGATCACTACCGGTTCCATCCCAACGACATAAAAAGATTAACTTCCTTAAATAAGATATAATTAGTGACACCAGTAAGCGTAGGGTCACCCCATACTTGTAATGCACTTTAAGGGCCAGTGTACTCATTTCTCATGCTAAATCTATTTTAGTTCACCTTTAATTCACATTAAAAATACAGGTACAGGACAGTAGCAAAATCATTAGCCAGAAAATATTTCAAAACACAGTTTACTTCATTAAAAATTATATTAACGTAAGGTGGGTTATGAATGCATTGTGTAGAATGCAGTATAACCCACCTAGCAAAAACCTTTGTATGAAAACCGTTTTTGCATTAAAAATAAATAAATAAATCATGTTTACACCTCCAGCAGCTCCTGCAGTTGCTTCAATGGCTGCTGTAAGCTGCCATGATGGGTACACGGATGTACCCTTGCCCACCGTCCCTTGACCCCCCCCCCCCTCTGGACACCTGTGGCATTCTAGTGGCCCCTGTGCCCCCCCCCTCAGCCCCAGTGTGGCACTGCGTCCCTCCCTCAGGGTCCCCTGTGCCCCACATGTGGCCTCCTGGCTCCCTTTCAGAACTCTAGTGGCCCCCCACAGACCACCCCCTGTGCATACGCAGATCCTCTGTGACCCCTGGGGGCCTCCTTTTGGACCCATGTAGACTGCGAGTACTCTATGGCCCCGCAGATCTCAGAATGTCTGGGGGTGTCAACATTGAGATAAAACTCTTTGCAAAAGCAAGAAATTCAGCAAACTTCAGGCTAACGGTTACCTGTTTACTTTGGGGGAAAAAAATGTCAGACACTATAAATACTCTAATAACCTAGCTCACTTACATATATCTTTAATGGCCGCTTAGTAAGACGATTAGGCAGTCTTAGTAAGACTTGACTAATAGGATCTTAGTTGAAGTACTTAAATTCCTTTCAGTGGTGCTCAGGAGGGGACGGAGGGGCAAAGCAGTAGTCATTACAGAAGTAAAGTGAGTTTTGAAATTATATATTTTTGGGCTTTTATGTTAATTAATGGAATAGGTCTTTGAGAAGCATTACTTACAAAGCAACTCAGCACAAATGATAATCTACAAAGAGGCATCAGATGGGATCATCTTTAATGGATGGTGGATCTACCACCTAACTAGACACATATATAGATCACCCTGATCCTGAAAGAGAATGGGTTTTAATGAGAACTGTTATTAGACATAGGGTTTACAGAGCTTGAGTCAGTAACATGACAAAAAAGAATAATAAAACAGAAGAAGAGGTTCATCTACTCCACAACTCCTCAAGCCATTTATGCTTCAATAAAACGAACAAACAAAAAAAAGACATCATTCTGTCGGAATCACCAGTTGACAAAAGAAATGGTCTGAGGGAAAAGGTCTTGTTTCCACAAATTGTAAAAAAGAAACAAAAATTATAAAAATAAGCAACAATCACTGGGGCCAAAATAAAGCACTGCTTCACAAGAAGCAAATCTGGTTAGAGCTCTCGACTCGAAAGTTCAACAGGGCTACACAGGTAATTCCAAGATTATTTTAAATTGCAGATATATAGCAAAATAAAAACTTTAAAAAAAAAATGGTATGCTTGTATACAGCCGATACAACAGAATGCTACACATAGGCCGTACTTCACTTAATGGTACTATTCCATCGCATTCGTTTTAGGAGATGCCCAACAGTCCATTTATTGTAGAATAGCACCAGTTAGCGAACACAGGCCAGAGGAGCCTCGTGAAATTCTTCACTTCACATTTGTTGGTTGCAAGAATGTCTGGATTTGAGGGTTTTTCTGTAAATCATCTTGACAAGCCAGTGTCTTTTCCGTTTCAAATTGTGCAATCAAGTGTAATCTGTGCTTGATAATGGCAGAATTCAGGTCCCACAAAAACTCTAGAAAAGGTCCATTTAGCAAAGTTTCCATAGGCACAAACTCCAAGACCTGCTGAGAGGAACCGGAACTTATTAAATAGTCAGTGAGCTCTTTAAGCTGCTGAATTTGTTGGAGAACAGGGCTGGATAGTGTCTGGAAACCAGAGCAAAGCAGCAGAGCGTCTCTTCCGGGAGCCAGGTTTGCAGTAGGACAAGTGAAGGTGAGACCCTGGAAGCAGTGATATAATATGTATAAAATGCCGGCTGTGAAACGAGTGAAGCATGACATTACTGGAAGAACCAACGAGTCACCAGCCTGCATCAGCTGCACAGCGCCAAGGACAAAGTCAAGGAAATGCTGTTGATATATTGGGTCTCCATCGTAAAGGACAGTGAGACCGTTATAGGGTATGGAACTCTCTAATGAACTGGTGCTTAGATGACTTTGATTCAGAAACTCAGATAGTGATGGAACTCCACCCACAAGAGTGTGCTGGTGACTTCCTGCATTGGCAGATAACTCCAAGATAACAGTCTCTTCTGTAAGAATGCTGCATGATGGGCAAACTGGAAGGGCAAAAGGGATTATTGCGGATCCCTTAAAACATCCTTCAAGAGCTGCATTCAAGCTCTTTAAGAGTTCAGTATCACAGAAAGAAGAACTCTGAATTCTAGCTAATTGTTTTCCTTCCAGGAAGTACCACTCATCATATTTTAGATCACAGAATGATCCTTCCAAGATACAGCCAGAACCCATGCTGCTATGAACATGCTCATTCAACCAGGGGCTAAGAAAGCCCTGAGCCACTTTCTCTGCCCATGTTAAAGACTGAAGGTGCTTTCTCTCATTATAGGTGTCAGTTCGGCGGTTACGGATTCCTGCCCATCGTGTGTTCAAGCTGCAATTGGCAATCGGCTTTCTCACCAACCAATACTTTCTGGGAATGTGTTTTACTTGGAACTTCTGGATATAATATGAAACTGCAAACTCACGTAAACCATTTAACCTCAATTTCTCTTCCTGTCCCATGTGTGAAAAGAGGTGCAGATTTTCCATAATTGTCTCTGCTTGTTGGTTGTAGAAGAACGTACAACAGTCAAGGTGGCAGCGCAAGAATGATGCTGGGAGACATTTATGAGGGAACAAGGCCTTGTTCATTTCTTCTGACCCAATATTCTGAATCATCTTTGTCAGCAAGTCTTGAAGAGCTTCTTTGCCTAAATAATCAAGGCACACAACATAGACTTCAGAGTTCCCAGCTTTGCTAGTTCCTGGTTTAATTATATGTACCTGGTTGAAACCGCAGTTCAGGAGATACATGAGGTTGACTGAAGAGTGTTGGAAAAGGGTGAACATTTTCAAGACAAAAGATCCTCCCTGACCAAGTGTTAGAAGACAGGTGACCACTTCACAGTAATGTAAAGGATACACAAGGGACTCCTGCTCACCTGGATTGCCTTGACAATCAAAACTTCCATCTGCAGTGATTATATGCACAGAAGACATATTGCTAATGAAGTGCTGTAAACCTGTTAGGTGCTTCAGAGACATGATATCCCCAGTGTTATCTGGACCAAAATACCACCAAGGCAATGTATTGGCAATTAGTCGATCATCAGCAATCATCACCAATCCATCATTAGCTTCATGGTAAGGATTGAGTGTGTTCGCTACCCAATTCCAATCATAGTGCATATCTTGGGTTTTCAGGTAATGGTTGAGGCTTGCTATGAAAGCCCCTGGAGCCTCACAAAGGTGGATGGTATTTAACTCACGGTCCCAAGCAGCTTTGTTTGGTATTAGAGGGTAGCTGCAAACTATCTCGTGGAATTTGCACCAAGCCTGGGTGCAGAGCTCAGCGTTAGCAAACTTCCGCACCTCAGGTACGATCCTTCCGGCTTTGTTGGTGAAGGAAGTGTGCTGGTGCCATTCATCCAACTTCTTGTCACTTAGAAGGTTCTTTACATTGTTTAGAGAGTCTTTCAGGGACAGAAATTCTCTGAACTCCTCGTGCTCTGAGCTGAAGGATTCTGCAACCGCAGGGAGATGCCACTCTGGTTCCTTAGTATATTGGTATTGTTTACTAAACAGACCTTGGATCTCAGTAGGGATATCAGATTTGAACATGGTGAGATTCTCAATCCGCTCCCCTTTTGGGCTTGTGGGGAAGGCACAGGAAAATACTAAAAAAAGACACAATATGGAAAGAAATTATTTCAGCAATGAATTTATACAAAAACTGCACGTGACGGAAACACCCAACTGTATGTCGTACATTGGAGAGAGCATCAAACATTACAAACCATGTAGCATGAAAACCCAAACTTGGAGGAAATGCGACAACACGTCTCATACAGCCAGGAAGAGTATACATTCAGAGCAGATTATTATTATAACTTTATGGTTAAAAGAAAGAACAAAACAAAAACTTCATCAAGGGGCCTTGTCATCCTAAAAATCGGATGTTTTATTTATACTTTAAGTGCATAGGGAACTGGCTTTATGACGTGCTATCCATTTTTGTCTAAAGCAAATCAGTCCTGGGAAATGCAATGTTGTTGCTGTATTTATATGCAAATGAGTGTCTAAAACACATTAATTAATTAGCTGCTTTGATGTGCTAATTTGGATTACAGTCTGCTTGTCTGTCTCTGTAGTGGTCAAAATAAAGACCTGCAATGGTATCTGGCAGTTAGACCCCTCTGCCACCCATATCAAGCACTGGGTTACACATTAGCATACATGGGACCTTTTTAATACTCTTTAAAATTAGGTCAACTTCCTGTTGGGTGACAGAGTCCCTCCGACACATTTGGTCATTATTGCGCCTCAAATAATCTGTATATAAAAAAATGAGCAAGAGTATACAGAAAAACCTGGACATAATGAGGCACTTGGAATATGTAGGTACTAAATAAAGGCAGGAAGTGGAGGGCTTTAAAACATAACTTTATTACCATTTATAATAAAGTTATGTTTTAAAGCCCTCCACTTCCTGCCTCTCCAAGTGCTTCATTATATCCAGGTTTTTCTGTATATATTTCCTTTTTATAAATATATGTATTTAATGTACTTTACCTACATATATTCCCCTATTACTATACTATTACCATAATAGCAATGTACTGTTATATTGGGGTGAGCGTCACTAGCAATACTTTTCTGTTTTTAATTTAACGCATCATATGATCCACCTCCTAGTCTTGTGTGTGTTTAGTCGTGTCTGACTCTCCGTGTCCCTATGGACCGCAGCACACCAGGCACTTCTATCGATAGGTCTCTGGTTGTGCTTATCCATAAGATATTTTGGCAAAGATACTGGAGTGGCTGCCAGTTCCTTCTCCAGCAGACAGTGATTTGTGTGACCTCCCATCTTCGGAGACCCTATATGATACAGCTCACAGCTTCATTGAGGTACACAAGCCCCTTCACCATGACAAGGTATCGACCCAGAAGGGGACTAGTCTTACAAATGGTAAAAACAAGTTTCATATGTTGGTTGCTCATGTGTCCCAGAATATATTCTCGCTTGAGACTGCAGACAGAGAGAGTGCGAGGCTGGGGGAGTGCAGACAGAGAGAGTGCGAGGCTGGGGGAGTGCAGACAGAGAGAGTGCGAGGCTGGGGGAGTGCAGACAGAGAGAGTGCGAGGCTGGGGGAGTGCAGACAGAGAGAGTGCGAGGCTGGGGGAGTGCAGACAGAGAGAGTGCGAGGCTGGGGGAGTGCAGACAGAGAGAGTGCGAGGCTGGGGGAGTGCAGACAGAGAGAGTGCGAGGCTGGGGGAGTGCAGACAGAGAGAGTGCAGACTGAGAGTGTGAGGCTGGAGAGAGTGGAGTGAGGAGAGTGTGTGGAATGAGACACAGGAGAGTGCAGCATTGGGGGAGGTAACCTCCCCCAATGCTGCACTCTCTCTCCTGTGTCTCATTCCTCGCACTTTCCTCACTCCACTCTCTCCAGCCTCACCCCCCAATGCTGCACTCTCTCCTGCGTCTCATTCCTCACTCCACTCTGTCCAGCCTCACTCCCAATGCTGCACTCTCTCTCCTGTGTCTCATTCCTCACTCCACTCTCTCCAGCCTCACTCCCAATGCTGCACTCTCTCTCCTGTGTCTCATTCCTCACTCCACTCTCTCCAGCCTCACTCCCAATGCTGCACTCTCTCCT
>CM050176.1:35205868-35298368 GCA_027410445.1 Discoglossus pictus | reverse complement strand
CTTTTTTGTTGGATAACAGAAATAGCTAGCTCATACCATGTTTTAAACAATACCTATATTTCTTTACCTAAATATGTAATGCTCTTCTATCTATCTATCTATCTATCTATCTATCTATCTATCTATCTATCTATCTCTCTCTCTCTCTCTCTCTCTCTATCTATCTATCTATCTATCTATATATCTATCTATCTATCTATCTATCTCTCTCTCTCTCTCTATCTATCTATCTATCTATCTATCTATCTATCTATCTATCTATCTCTCTCTCTCTCTCTCTCTCTCTATCTATCTATCTATCTATCTATCTATCTATCTATCTATCTATCTATCTATCTCTATCTGTCTTTCTCTCTCTCTATCTCTATCTATCACTCTCTCTCTATCTCTATCTATCTATCTATCGATCTCTCTCTCTATCTCTCTCGCTCTATAATATTTTAATCAAATGTGTTAACTATCGTCTTATGTTATTACTTCACAATTAAACTGGATTCACATAATTCTTAACGCTTTGATACATATACAAATATAAATTACATTCACATATTTGTGTCTAAATATAAACATTTACGTATTTATATTTATGTGTAAATTTAGACATTTATATATTTGTAGGAAATCTTTCCATCCACACATAATTTAATTAATTTGCCCTATCACTCCAAATAATGATATTTAGTATTAGTCTTTCCTTGATGAAAATACATTTATTACTCAAAATGATTAAAAATTATTTGTATGTAAATATAAACTCCATTTATGTATTTGTATCTAAATCTAGACTTTTCTATTCTAAATAATACACAATTTAATTAATTTGCTTCATCACTCTAAATAATGATATTCAATATTAATTTTATTTTTGATGGTCATATAAATCTGACTACATTCACCTAAAAGACATAAATATTCCTGAAATGTTAACCATGGCATGAGTGGTTTAGAAGATGTATTTGACATAGGTTAATAGCTATTACACATAATTATCTGCTGACTTACCTTTTCTGTATATTTAGTGTCCCAGCCCCATGAATATATTCTATGTCTGTGTGGATATCCTGAATTTGTATAGGATCCAGTTTCTGCTAAAATTATATTTTTCAGGAAATGTGTTGAATTTGGGCTGTAAATGTTTAGTGACATATTTATAGTGTAGTTATATTCCTGTTTACACACTACACAGTTACAATATATTAAAATAATATTTATGCAGAAACTTTGTTAATTAATATTTTGCAACAATAAAAGTTTTTATAAATCCTACAGTGCATTAAATGAACTTTTCCTGATGTTTATATATTATTTATATTTATTTCAATAGATTGTATTTTAGAATTATACCGTTTTGTTTGCATTCTTATAGTGAAAATAGAGACTAAAATAAAAATGATTTACAAATCCCAAAACGTATTTTTATATTTTCTTTACCATATGAGAATATTTGTATTATATGGATAAATATATTGCATTTGTTTAAATAACAATTTTTAAAAGCAGTTTAAAAATGCAGAGCACTTGATTAAACATAATAATTAAGATTTTAGTTAAATTATAGTGCTACTTACTGCTGTTTAGCTTGTAATAATCAATTTAAGTGCTTATCAATTCTTTGGGCCTCATTCAATTGCGATTTGGCCAATTGAATGAGGCTCTATATAAGCACATAGCATATATTTTTTACAGAAGCTTTTAGTTAGTGAACTTCTACCCAAAATCAAGGTCTTCAGTAACTAAAAATTCTGTAAAAAAAATATGCTATGTGCTTATATAGAGCCCTATTCAATTGGCCAAATTGCAATTGAATGAGGCCCTTAGTAATATAGGTGGGATTGCATGATAAGCAATTTAATCTTGAATAATTACAATTATTACCAGGATCATACTGGTACACCATTAGTAGGTTTGCTCCTTCATTATAGACAGAAAACCTTTTCTCACTCCATGCAAATTACTCAAACCCCCAGACTTAGTTCTATTCTTACTCATTGCCTACTCACCAGACATAAATACCTACTCAGTCATTACTCACTGCTCAGATATAGCCCCCTCATTCTCGTAACACAGGGCAAGAATCCCTTCCCACACTCTACTCACTTATAAGACTGACTCTCCCCATCACCACTCACTCCTTAGGTAGAGTTTTGTACTCACTTCTTACACATGGCTCCCTCCCAGCACTTAATCCCTAAACAGCCTCTCTACTTGTACTCTGCTCACTCCTCAAACAGGAATTCACATTACTTACTCCTCCGACAATACTCCATCATCATTCACTGTTGTTGCTTAGCTGTTTAGTCGTGTCTGACTCTCCGTGACACCAAGCACTTCTTATGTCTGGTTAAGCTTATCCATAAGGTAATTTTGGTAAGGATATTGAGTGCGTTGCTGTTCCTTCTACAGTGGACCGCAATTTATCTGACCTCTCTGCTATGACCTGCCCATCTTGGGTGATCCTACATGGTTTAGCTCACAGCTTCATTGAAGTACACAAGTCCCTTCACCACCAGGAGGGATCACTACCCAATCACTAATCACTATCCATACTTTTCTCAGCAGCTCTCATCCACAAAGACCATTTCCTCACACACTACTCAAGACACACTCATCACATAAGACTCTGCTCACACTCATCTCAATCCTTGAGGATATTTATTAAGTTATCATAAAGGCTGTGGTCAGGGGTGTAGGAACCAAAATAATTCGGGGGGGGGGGGGGGGGGTACAGCTCACTTGATACACAGAACACTTAGCTTCTATACGCATACATACACACTATGAGAAATCTGGGGGGGATGTGTCCCCCTCACCCCCCCCCCCTTCCTACGCCCATGGCTGTGATGCCCATCACCATAATATGCTGTATGTCCTATGGGGAGATTGCCATTACTGCCCTTCACACCTCGTCACAGACCCCGTGACAGTTTAGTGAATATCTCTCCCCATCTCAGCTTCTTTGATTGCTTAGTAAATACCAGGACATATGTCTTATCTCTTCTCAGATAAGATTCCTTGAAGTTCAGTGATCTCACTAATTGTTTGTAGTTATATCACAGCATTATCCAGAAGGACCCAGGAGCAGATATGGGTGTAATTAATGATAAAAAGTGATATATGGGCAATACCTTATATGATGTATAGGAATAGAAGACAATTAAAGGGACATTCAGGCTCCATACTTTAAGTTTAGCTTTGAAATAACTAATATCGACAACATACATATAGAAATGTAAAATGGCAGCTCCATTAATGGGTGGTTTCTATGTATCAAAGTGGCTGTTATGTGCATCCCTATATTCTCTAATAAGGAACAACTGCCATCACTGCCCATGCAATATCTTAGTAAATCTCCCCCACTTCTTGTAAGATATCCCTTAGCAGTTTGCCTGGAAGTTAAGTAATTTAGTTCTGTTTTATCACTTGGTACAAACAGAGCAAAGTGACCAGTTTTCTCTTTTTTATAACTATGGTCTGAAATGTTTGCAATTTCAAGTTATTTAGAAATGCATTCTATTTACTATTATGTTTCAGTAGAACCAACCATTTAGTTTTTTGTTGATTAACTTTCTGAATTTGGAGGAGGCTTTTATTTGATCTGCACAATGGGAACGTAGCATCTAAACTACAATAGGAGCAATTAGGTTGCAAAGACTCACCTCAATGAAAAAGTAACAGACAGAATCAGCTGACAAAATAAACTAGATCCAACAGTAAAGAATCATTTGTTATAAAATATAGAAATATAAAGATTGTGTTTATTGTTTTACTTTATTATTTATTTTTTCCCTTTAGAGACAATTGGCAAAGTTTCACTTGGGTTTTCTTTCTGTTTTCCTTCCTCTGGATCAATTAACAAAGAACAATTAATTTGCATATTGCAGATCAGAGGAGATCTTAAAAGGTTTAACTTGATGGACTAAAAGTATTTTTTCAACCTCAATTACTATGTAACTATGTCATAAATTAAAGACTGTAAATATTTTTTATTTTCTAAAAAACAAATTGTCCGTTAAGTGTAATTCTTTATAAGATAATATATTACAGTGGCACATTATTATTGTTACAGTGTCTAACAAATATCTTTTACACTGTATTCCACAATAAGAAAGAAAAAATAGAAACACAATTCAAATGTTACATTAAATTTGAGACTTTTTAGGAGACTTTGTTGAAACATCTAATTTTTTATTTTTTTCTGAAATGGCAGTTTACCACCTAATGTTCCACCAACTATCCGTAATGCTTTGTGGGATGGGGGGAAGAGACACAGGGGAGGGAGAAGAGACACAGGGGAGGGAGAAGAGACACAGGGGAGGGAGATAGGGGAGAGGGGGTAAAGAGACACAAGGGAGGGAGGGGGAGGAAGAGAAACTGGGGAGGGAGAAGAAACACAGGGGAGGGAGAAGAGACACAGGGGAGGGAGATGGGGGAGAGGGGGTAAAGAGACACAAAGGAGGGAGGGGAGGAAGAGAAACAGGGGAGGGAGAGGGGGGAACAAACACAGGGGAAGGAGAGGGGGTAAAGAGACACAGGGATGGAGAAGAGTCACAGGGTAGGGAGACAGGGGAAACAGACACAGGGAAGGGAGAAGAGGGGAAAGAGACACAGGGGAGTGAGAGAGGGAAAGTAAGGAAAGACACAGGGGAGGGAGAGGGGGAAAAGACAAAGGAGAGGGGGGAAGAGAAACAGGAGAGGGGGTGAAAGAGACGGAGGGGGGGGAAACAGAAATATAAAATATTATCCTGATAAAGGGGGGGTCTGTCCCATGTTGGTTTCATAAGGATAGTCAGTGAGAAAAGTTTATGTAAAGATATAATTCTATTTATAAATAATATAAATTCTTATTATCTTTATTATGTTAAATAAACGTAATCCAGCAGTAGGGATATAATACAATCAATGTGTGGTGCTAATCTATAGGACATACGTAGGAACCAAGGGGGAGATTTACTAAGCATTTTCCCACTTTACAAATGAAGGACAATACCTGAGATGGGGTGAGAAGGGTGGTCGTTTCAGTTTTCCCATAGGAAATAGTGCATAGTAAATCAAGGGATGCACATGAGATGCTTAGTAAATCCCCTCAAGCTCTGTAATAAAGCTGCTGATCTCTTTGCCATTGAAACTGATTTAGTTTCTGTTTCCAAGGCATCCATTTCACAGGGAAGATAAATAAACAACCAATGGGGATTTTTGTTGATATGGTTACGTCGTTCAGTCGTGCCCGACTCTTCACGACCCTATGGACCACAGCACGCCAGACACAATTCTATTTCTGGTTATGCTTATCCATAAGGTTTTCTTTGCAAAGATACTGCAGTGGATTGCCAGTCCCTTCTCCTGTGAAATATGATTTGTCTGATCTCTCTGCTATGACCTGCTCATCTTAAGTGATATGACTCACAGCTTCATTGAGGTACACAAGCATCTTCACCACAACAAGGTAGTGATCCAGCAGGGGTAATTGAGATCTTAGATTGTGATAACATTTTGTAAGAAAAAGTAGTTATTTATATAATTAGGTTATAGTTATTTAGTAAAAATAAAGTATATAATGGGATCCCCTTCTGGATCGCTACCTTGTTGTGGTGAAGTAGCTTGTGTACCTCAGTGAAGCTGTGAGCTATACCATGTAGGGTCATCCAAGATAGGCAGGTCATAGCAGAGAGGTCAGACAAATCGCAGTCCACTGGAGAAAGAAGCAACCCACTCCAATATATTTGCCAAGAAAACCATATGGATAAGCACAACCAGACACAAAATGTGCCTGGCGTGCTGTGGTCCATAGGGTCACGGACAGTCGGACACAACTGAACAACAACAACAACAACATATAATGGGCTGGATTCTGCATAGGAAGTGATGTACTTTACTGAAGCCGCATTGCCAGTTTTCCTTATGGGAGACAGACATTGCAGCCTTCAGCTATCTGCTCCGAAGCTTAGTGAATCTAGGGAAAAGTAATAACTTAAATACTGTTTTTATTTTTATTCATTCTTAAAAGATATTTATTTGATTTATTCTAATACTATAAGTATGGAGCTGCAGTGCCTGTTACTTCAGAGGTGCTGCTGTATTTTAACCTCTTCATTGCTAAAAAATAGTTACAAAATAGTAACAAAAAAGCTACAAAATAGTTATCCATGGATTGGTGGGTTTCAAATATACATTTCTATACCCTTTTCATTCCAAACATTAAAACGCCACAATAGTCTTAATTTTATACTATACACTGTTGAAGAACTAAGGACGCAGCCACTTGAGATGTTTAATAAATATCCCCCACTGACTGTGGTTTCAACTGGACTAATTGAAAGCTCATTATTATACACACCCTCCCAAGACTGCGTCTGGTATAATCATTTCAGAAAAGAAAATGGAACATTGCAATAAAGAATTATTGCATTGAAACGTGTACGTTAAATTATAAAAATGTAACTCAAAATGTAAAGGTTGTGTTTACTTAAATCACTGTCTAAGATCAGTTTATTTTTCATAAGATCATATAAAAGCAAATTTACCAATCCAATAAATATAGTAAAGGGCCTCTGTGGTCATTTTTAAAAATAAAACAATAAAATAAACATCATTTTTTAAATGTTGTACTTTTGTATACAATTATTATTATAGCAGTGTTCCATCTTCTTTTCTCAGCTTATTCTATCAGATACTTTCTCAGGAGGATGTGTCTTTGTAAGCTCTCTATTACTCCTAATGAAAGCACTTGGAATTGTAGATGCCACTTCCATGCAGATAGCAGCTTCCTGTGCATTCCTTGTTTCCTCTAACTTCAGGAAGTTGATAAAACAAAATAGTAAATTTCAAAGCAACATCATTTCATGTAAAAGGGAAGAAATTAAAAGTTGTATGCTTTTCTACATTTTAAAAACACTTTGCTATTTTAAATGTACAAGTATGTATGATTACATTGGGCAATGAAACTTTAAAATAAATCTATTTAATGAAAAAAGGTGAAAAAAAAACGCTCTGCGGTTGAAAAAAAAAATATTGAAAAAGTCTATTTTCTAAATATAGTCGTGCGGGGTCAGCAGAAACCCTCAGCCCATAGAGGAGATCAGGAATGCAAAAAAAAAGAAAGAAAACGCCAACATTTTTGGAAACCAAGTAGAACATTTAAGTTATTTCCTGACTGCATAATTTTAATAAAATTAATCAAATTACGGCCGTTACAGATAAATCTGTGACAGAGATTGTCTTATTTTATACAAGCGGCGGAAACGCTGGAAAGTTACCAATAATAGTCATGAAAAGGTTTCTCTCTATTTCCAACATGGACAAAAAAAGATATAAATATAAATTATATATATATATAACTTTTTATATATAAGCTTAACTTGTTTTAGACGTTCAAATGTGAACACAAATGTACTATTTATTTACTATATATATATATATATATATATATATATATATATATATATATATTTATTTATATATATATACATAAATATAGAGTGAAGCAGCCGTGAATGTCCAGTAATCTAGTAATTTAGTAATTATTAATCCATATAAATATAGATTAATAATGAGTATTGCAATATAATTTGATACCTTTTGTATTGGACAAACTTCTTATTTATAATGACAAGCTTTCGAGAGGCTCAACCTCTCTTTATCAAGTCTGAAGCAATACTAACATGAGATGGGACACTCAGTTTGAATGTAAACAGCAGATGCAGAGAGAGTGGAGACAGCATCTGACATCATCAGGTAAATACATATAGGGGATCAACACAACATATTATAGGAAAAATATATACACATATTATATACACATCAATATATACATGAAAAAGCAGAGCACAGTGATATCTTTCCTGTTGGGCAAACATCGCACTAAGAGTGCTAAGTCTGTTATGGTATAATAAGAAAAAATCACATGAAATTCTGATAATGTGTTAGAAAACCCAAGTCCATATTAAGTCCTGTATTTTTATAACAGGCTTGTCAGGCTAGTGAGATGTTTGTCCAACATAAATATATATATATATATATATATATATATATATATAAGTTTGTACAAATTAGAATAATTAATTTATATGTGAATCAACATACAAAAATATTAGAACAGCATACAAAGCTAATATTATGAAATCTCCTGCGATGCTTAGTGAATCTACTCCATTGACGATATAATAATAATATCGATAGATAAAGATACATATATATATATATATAAATATATATATTCTTATATGTTTATATAATATTATATATATATATATATATATATATATATATATATATATATATATATAATAAATATAATATATAATGAGTTGGCACGGGAGGGGTGGAGGGTGCCCAATAGAAAAAATAAATTGTGTGCCACCACATAGGGGTTCCAAACATTGTAAGTTAATTTTCTTGAATATGCTTAGGAAATGGATATTCTATTAATTATAAATTAGTTAATAGGACTAGCATTTAGTACACAAGGCCCATTGGCTTAGATTTAAAGGGACACTAGTGAAACTGGTCATGCTTTTCCTGCTCTATTGGAATTAATTAATCACCTTAAAGTTACTAACAGAGAGGCAGGATCTTTCATGGTAACTAATTATTAAAATACCCAACCGTCGAACTCATACATCTAACATTAACAATTAAAATTTTAAAAATAACGAGTAAGTAAATGTATTTATACGTGTAATGTAATATTCCGCAACAAGCGAGACCTTTACTGTGTCCCACTGCTGTGTTAGTTTTCACATAACTGTCACACCCTCTCTCAGTGACTTTAGGGCAATCAAAGAGACTGCTGCCAAACTAAATAATGAGATGTACGGACACAGCCACCAGGGAAAAGAGAGACTGACAGAGAAGGAGAGAGAGCAGAGAGACAGCAAGTGGTGAGAAAGAGATGGTAAGAGAAGGGGAAACAAGACGTGGGGGAGACAGAGACAGGCTGAAGGGGGAGACAGAGAGGAGAGAGACAGCAAGGTGGGGAGAAAGAGATGGCACGAGAGGGGGAAACAAGACGTGGGGGAGACAGAGAGGAGAGAGACAGCAAGGTGGGGAGAAAGAGATGGTAAGAGAGGGGGAAACAAGACGTGGGGGAGACAGAGACAGGCTGAAGGGGGAGACAGAGAGGAGAGAGACAGCAAGGTGGGGAGAAAGAGATGGCACGAGAGGGGGAAACAAGACGTGGGGGAGACAGAGAGGAGAGAGACAGCAAGGTGGGGAGAAAGAGATGGTAAGAGAGGGGGAAACAAGACGTGGGGGAGACAGAGACAGGCTGAAGGGGGAGACAGAGAGGAGAGAGACAGCAAGGTGGGGAGAAAGAGATGGTAAGAGAGGGGGAAACAAGACGTGGGGGAGACAGAGACAGGCTGAAGGGGGAGACAGAGAGGAGAGAGACAGCAAGGTGGGGAGAAAGAGATGGTACGAGAGGGGGAAACAAGACGTGGGGGAGACAGAGACAGGCTGAAGGGGGGCAGAGAGTAGAGAGACAGCAAAGTGGGGAGAAAGAGATGGTAAGAGAAGGGGAAACAAGACGTGGGGGAGACAGAGACAGGCTGAAGGGGGGGGGGCAGAGAGGAGAGAGACAGCAAGGTGGGGAGAAAGAGATGGTAAGAGAAGGGGAAACAAGACGTGGGGGAGACAGAGACAGGCTGAAGGGGGAGACAGAGAGAAAGCAAGGTGGGGAGAAAGAGATGGTAAGAGAGGGGGAAACAAGACGTGGGGGAGACAGAGACAGGCTGAAGGGGGAGACAGAGAGACAGCAAGGTGGGGAGAAAGAGATGGTAAGAGAGGGGGAAACAAGACGTGGGGGAGACAGAGACAGGCTGAAGGGGGAGACAGAGAGGAGAGAGACAGCAAGGTGGGGAGAAAGAGATGGTAAGAGAGGGGGAAACAAGACGTGGGGGAGACAGAGACAGGCTGAAGGGGGGGGCAGAGAGGAGAGAGACAGCAAGATGGGGAGAAAGAGATGGTAAGAGAAGGTAAGTTCGGAAAAGTGCATAGAGAGAATGAATTAAGAAAGAGACAGTTAATGAAGATGGGCCGAGCTGTTTAAGAGGGTGGGGGTACTTTAGTGAGGGATCAACTACCTCGGGGAGAGGGCTTAAAGTTGGATGGCATTTGTATAATGTTCTAAGATTTCCTGTTTGTGTGTAAATGTGTGTGTATAAATAATTATAAATATATAACCACAACGCAGGCTGAGATCCCGCTCCATGCTGATGATAGCCAGTAAGCTTGAAACAGCTGTACATGGATAGGATTCTCAGCTTGTGTTTAATCCAGCCTTGGCTTTGCATTGAAGCTAGGTAATACAGCAAGCATAAGCTTAAAGGAAGCCATGTTTGATAATGGCTAAGGATTGAAGAGCGAGGCATTTGTGGGCACATTTGCATGTCCCAGCTCAACTTCCCAGAATGCAGTGTAATAACTAATTCTAAACTGGGAGCAGGTTTTTTAACTTGCTTTAGACATTAAAATGTGTATGTACTATTTATTTACTATATATATATATATATATATATATATAAATAATCAACAGTATATATATATATTTTTTTTTATTGGACAAACATATTCATAAATATATGACAAGCTTTCGAGAGTGCACCTCTCTTTCTCAAGTGCAGGGCTATACCCTTTTTATATTTATGAATATGTTTGTCCAATAAAAAAGGTATCACTATATACTGCAATACTTTGATTATTCATCTGGATTACTGGACACGGCTACCTCACTCTTCCTATATATATTATATATATATCTTATTTGTACTACTGTACTTTTTACGGTGGAGGGCTTCTATCACTCTTAGCCCACCATATGTGAAATAATTGCTGTATAGTACTACTCTTTACAACAATCACCACACAAACCAGGCACTCACACCATACTGAGGATCGGCAGTAACCGTGAAACAGTGCTGTATGTGGTTAAGTGACCTGGTTTATGAAAAATCCATCCGTTGCTATGCCTAAAACTGTGAAATAAAGTAAGCATATGCTTAAAAGGAGCCATGTTTAAAATGGTTTGGATTGACAAAATGATGGTGCATTATGTGGCCTCATTTGCATGTCCTGCCCAGTTTTCCCAGACTGCAGTGCATATACTGTATTTCTGAGAAATTTGAGCAGGAAATAAGTTTTCATCAACTTACTTTTAGACATTCAAATAGAATCACTAATGTACTATTCCTTATTTGTACTACTATATATATATAAATATATATATATATATATATATATATATATAGACACAGCAGGTATTAACACTACCCCTTTGATCACAGATTTGCTATAGTGCTCCTTTTCCCCTTTTCCCTGTAATTCCCTTAGATTAGCGCTAAACCTCCCAATAGCGCATAATTTTGAGCGCAGAATCCCATTTAACCCTTTAACGCCCTGCTCAGTGCTCTCCGATTCGGGAGATAAAATGCTCAGTTTAGCTCTTTTTCACATAGCACTGCCTCACGCATGTGGAGCGCTGAACGCTATAGCTACATATATATATATGAAAGTACATTTAATAATGACTGTTACTATTTCAAACCATTAGATAAGTATTATGTTAATAATCAGTGTCTAATTACATTTCCAGCTCATTTTGTTTTCTTTAAGATACTTTAGTTGCATCTCCTGCTCCTTCCAGACATCCTTCTCCGGTTTTATCTTCATATCACACCTCCATTGAAATATGATTTAAATTTGTGATATTACATTGTGAAAGCGTCCGGTAATGATAACAATCAGTCACTTTAAATTCAAAGAAATAAATCTCTTGTAATAATTTGTATCAACACTCTTGTGGGGTCTGGGGGAAATAAAAGGATTTCATTTGCCATTGGAAGCGGCTACCTGGAATCAGTTACTTCTCAAACGCCTCGTCTCCATCGCTTTGTTTCCAACAGAGTTGTCTTAAAGTTCGTTTTTTTTGGCTTCCAAATAGAAGGGTAAGAGATTTTGTTTGAAGTTTTATTGATTAATGAGTTGCTATAAATATCCATGTAACTGCGGAGAGTTTGCAATCATAATATCAATGGGGATGGCGGAGAATTTATGACTGTACAATATGAAATAGTTTAATGGGCTTCATGCTGTTTTGCTTAATTTTTGCAGATGTGAAAACAGAAATTGTTATATTTTAACATCTCTGACTGAGAAGTGCGTCGTTAAACAGGGACTATTTACCATAAAGACTTTGTTCCCACACTGCACATATGGGCACGAGCCTTATCCCCCTAAAGCCGAGGTGCCATCTAGACAGCCTCATTTCTGGTATGTGGCCAAGCTAAAAACTAAACGATCAAGACCACCCCTTATACCAATAACTCCATGCTGGGATGGGACTGGGACATAAATCCTGTGATCTTTAGTTCTGAACTCCTCAGACCACCTAGGTCCTTCAGATGAGAAATATGGACCAACTGCTGCCTCAAGACCTTCCATCAAGAGAAGTTGTGTCTGAGAAAGACTCAGATCTCACTGCCTAGTGGGAATTAAAAATGATGATGTCATAATGATTTAAAGTGACACTTTAAAACAGTGGTTCTCAACCATTTTGATGCTTTGAGATCCAGAACATTTTTCACATGGTGATATCCCATATTAGTGGGCATATTTATATTAGAAAGAATAAATACATTAATATGTTTAAGGGCCATTATACTAGTCAGAGGGTTCCCTGGTGGTTAGGGTTCGGTGCTTTCACCACTGCGACCAGGGGTTCAATACCCAGTCAGGGAACCTAGAGGTCACACCACCCTGAAGCTGAGCAGGGTTGGGCTTGGTCAGTACTTAGATGGGAGACCACCTAGGAATATCAGGAGCTGTATGCTGGGACCCACTGGAGAAGGAACTGGCAACCCACTCCAGTATCTCTGCCATGAATACCAAGTGGATCAGCATGACCATGGACATAAAGATATCCTGGTGTGTTACAGTCCATGAGGTCACAGGTAGTCGGAAATGAATGACAAAAAAAAAAAAATGCTAGTCAGACAGTGATTCATTTATTTTTTATCTAGTAGCTGATTAGCAATAAAATTACGTTTTAGAAAAAGTGTATTTAACTTTTAAAGGTTAGAACTGAATTTAGTGTTGCAGACTCCAGCACAGCTGCTTCTCTCCACCTCCTGTTAGGTTCGTGGGGGTGAGGCAGATCTGCCTAGGAGAGGCCCTTTAAATTAAGCCCTTTAATTTAGCCTTTCGTTGTTATCACTAATTGTTTCAGTATGTTTACAATTTAGAATATAATTAAAATATGTATTTACAAAACGGCATAGATATATGGTTTTGTTTGAAACCTTTAGTAAGGTGGCACTTTATGGTTGGAATAGCTGAAGAGGCAAAAAGGTGATCCTGCAGTCTTGTCTTCTCTGTAGCACTGCCAGGAACTGTGCCCGACGCACATTTCGCCTAGAATCATATTGACCCAGAAAAACATTTGTGATCATGTGAGGCAGCAGAGAGCATGAACTGTATCCTCCTCTGCCTATAAAGCATTGATTTTCATATTTTTTTTCTGTTTTTGGGCTGTTTTGACCTCTAACCGACTTTTTACAGTAACTCTTCCTGGGACTGAACGAACTAAAAATGGATCTTTGCACTTAAAATATAACCAGTACTTATAGGATACAGAAGTCCCAACTGCCTCATGCAGTTAAATAGTGTATTATAAACTTTTTTTCATTTATTTGCATTAAAAATTAATTTGCCCAAAATTCTAGTAAAATTATAATTAATTTCACATTTGTTCAACAATTGCTGTAGAATGGGGCTTGGTGTTTGCACCTCAATTATCGACAATTGCCCAGGCCCTGATTGGTCAGACATTATTGTAAACAATTTAACAAATTGAGGGACGGTGGAGCTGGGGAGTACAAAAAGTGGAAAAGAAACAGACCTGAGAATAGGCAATGATTACTGGCATGGAATGGGATCCACTTAGGGTGCTGGCAAAAAAATATAGCTCACTTACTGTACAGAATAAAAGAGGATGTCATGACCCAGTCCACATGGAAAGATCAGCCCAGACCTGAAATGCCAAGCCTGTAACTGCACCAGAAAATTGGCAGATCTCAGTCTTCCAGACTTTTTTTTAGCAAGTTCCTATAATTCTTAAGGGAGCAATATGGGATATTTGTGTATTGTCAAAACAATGCAGAGAAAATAGGTCTAAAAGACAAAATTTATAAGGAAAATACTCAAGACCTGAATATGTACAGATTAGAGGAGAGATATATGACAAAAACCTTTAGAAATATCAAAGGATTTAATACATTTCAAGAGAGAAGTGTCTTTGAGAAAAGGAAGATCAAGAGGTCATGATCTGAAATTGAAGATGTAGGTGTAATATAAGAAAATACTAGTTTACAGAAAAAAACAGTAGCTATGTGGAACAGTCTTCCAGTGGAAGTGGTAGAATCAAACACAGTGAAGTCATTTAAGTATGCCTGGGGTAAGTATAAGTCCTTCATGGGCCTTAACTAAGCAAAAGTTTTAGGTAGATATAACGGGCAGAGCCTTTTGGTCCTTATCTACTGTCATATTTATGTATAATAATCTGAAAAAATCACCACATTCAATTGTCTTCCTTTGGATTGGTACCCACCTGGGATGAAGCACATTTTATCTAAGTTGTGTCATAGCAGAAGATAAGCATCTTGCCTTAAGATTCACCCCATCAGCACATGCCAGTCCTTATGTGTACCCTTAAGACACATGTAATACAAACTAAAACTGAAGAGATAAAAAAAGATGACAAAGCAAAACCTCTGATAACTGTTTTTTTTTTCTTATTATTTGGCTCTACGTACTTATTTTTTACTTTGCGGTCTGAGAAAAGTAGTTGCTTTATCTGTGGGTTTTGTTGCCCAACACAGAGGTTGGATGAACCAAAGAGGGGTTTAGTTCTGACTTACAGCTGCCGAGCCAGCAAAGAGTACACAAGGGCTACAGGAGCAGCTTCATGGTTTATATTTTAAAAG
Organism: Discoglossus pictus; assembly: GCA_027410445.1. Classification (NCBI taxonomy): domain Eukaryota; kingdom Metazoa; phylum Chordata; class Amphibia; order Anura; family Alytidae; genus Discoglossus; species Discoglossus pictus. Next base: position 35,283,396 of record CM050176.1, on the reverse strand, counting down.
AAAATATCCATTAACCCAGGCATATAAAACATTTTTTATCTATACTTTGGATAATACACCTATCCTCAATGTGAGGTGGATGGCGGTGAGTTCAAATCCCACTAGTTTATATCCCACAACTTTTTAAATAATAATTTTATTTAGGGTGCAGAAAACAAATATAAACTGTAAAGGGGAGTATGAAACTAATATGAATGTTGTACAATTGTTTTAAGTAAATAAAAATATTAATGTAAAAAAAATTAGAGAATTATGATTTGAACTCACAACCTTTCATGTTACTTTAGCTATTGTGTGATAAAACAACAATAACGTTAAAATACAATCAGTGTGACTTCATTACCTATGTAGATCCTTAGCAAAAAAAGAACAAAAATTATTATATGAACCTCAGTCCTTGGACATTTAAACAAGAAACATGATTTTTAAGCATCTATTTGATGGCGCACAGCAGCTTTGGTGACTTCCATGTCTATTTAATAATTATAGATTGTTTCCAGCACAATGACAAATAATAATTAATATTTTAACAATTCCTTAATACCAATTGTGTGTGGGGGGCTCTTTAGGTATTTTTTTGCTTGTTTTATATGCATGGGTGACTTAATTATCCTCCACAATGTAACTGTCACAAAAAATATGCACCTAAGACCACATGCACTGGAGAGGGCTTCCCACTCACAGTGTCTCATGCTGCTGTACGTCTCCGTAGCATTAGACATGCTTTAGGTCACAACTGGGAACTATGGTACCCTATATAAGAGAGAACAGTAGGAAATGGGGAGGTTCCAGAAGGTGAGAACCTGTTCCTCTGGAGACTTCTTAAAAGTAAGTGAATTCTAACTTTTTGTCATAGTTACATTGATTATGATTATTATTCTAATTAAAACATAAAAGTTCTCTTTAAGTCTTTATTTAGGAGATATATTATTATTATTAGTAGTAGTATTATTATTATTTTTATTTGTAATTAGCCAACATATTTTGCAGCGCTGTACAGGGGTTAAGTTCAAGGCAAATACTGTTTAAACTCATTGCAAAGAATGGAGGCCCTTGTCTTTAAGCTTAAAATCAAACGTACATAGAGCTTTCCTTAAGCAAACTTAGAAAACTTGCAAACTTACAATCTAAAAGGTAGTTGGACTTTCTACTTATGACTTTAACACCCAATTCCATACACCCATTTTATACTGAATTATTATATATTTGTAAGTGAGCCATAATAAAAGACTTTAAATTAAATCTGTCCTAAGCATTGCAAGGGCTATGATGTGTTTCACCGTGCTCTATTTCTTATAATGAAAATGGCATTGGAGAATATTGCAGCAGTTTTATAGCTTAGTAAATAACCATAAAATCCCTCAGTGCAGCATCTGATTGACTGCACCAAGTAAACATGTATGCAGCATACAAAGCATTAGCCAAAGGAGCATGGGGTGCACACTACATGACAAGTGTTGCATATTTGTTGCTAAAATTCACCCCTATCACATACATGCTTGGTATAAGCTGGCATATACATATACACTGTACGACAGTATATGATATTCCTAAAAATATCACATAATATTGTAAGAAATATATTATATTTTGGTGGAAAATATTCCTTGTACTGTGTAGCGATCTTACAGACACTAGAAGCATTACATATACTGTATATCGGATCCTCATGGAAAATTTATTCCTATTTTGATCACTACAGTCAGACCCAGGGACTGGCTGGTTACCAGGGCAGGAGGCCATCCAGGGCCTATAGGTGATTTGGGGCTGGGGGCTTCTCTCTATGCTACATGATCTGCTGAGCCAACAATCCCTCTGGCACATTCAATCTGCTCGCGTGGCTCATTTTCCATTCCATGTACAGCTGACAGGATATAAAGAGAGGAAAAAATAAATATCTTGTGCAGAAGACAGAGGAACATGAGCTGTGGTGTGGATATTATTCAACAAGTTTAACTATTTTATATATAGATACATCTAACACTATCTATCTATCTATCTATCTATCTATCTATTTATCTATCTATCTCTCTGTATCTATCTGTCTATCTATCTATCTATCTATCTATCTATCTATCTATCTATCTATCTATCTATGTATCTATCTATCTATCTATCTATCTATCTATCTATCTATCTATCTATCTATCTATCTATCTATCTATATGCCTATCTATCTATCCGTCTATCTATCTATCTATCTATCTATCTATCTATCTATCTATCTATCTATCTATCTATCTATCTATCTATCTATCTATCCGTCTATCCGTCTATCCATCTGTCTATCTATCTATCTATCTATGTATCTATCTATCTATCTATCTATCTATCTTTGTTGTGCAAACACACAACCTCTCTCTCTTTCTAATAAGTTTCTTTAGTAAACTTATAATATACCTTTTGATTTTCTTATAGATGACTTTAGGGGCATATTCACTTTTATATATATATATATATATATATATATATATATATATATATATATAATAGTCTTGTTTGCCAGATTTAACAGGAAAGTACTAGAATGGATCAGAGAATTATTATTACTTGGGGAGTTTATCAACTAATTCAAGTGGGATTTGTGGCTTTTAGTGAACCAATAGGAGTGTGACATCAGAGTTTATAAGGATCCTCATCCCTTCTATCAGCATCTCTCATGTGCTGGCTCTAACATACTCATGGGCTCTCATTCTCCCCTCTCATGTATGCTCTCATATACTCTCACAAGCATGCACACTTATCCTCATGCACTTACATTACACAGACACAAACGCCCAGGACACATTTTTGCCTAGGGCAGCACAGTTCCAGGGGGCACCAGGCTGCCTGATAATGCAGTGCAGAACATTTAAATATGTATATCCACAGAAACGACTATATACAGTGACATTTCTGTCTGCAGGTAATGTGATAGATGGATAGTGCATATTAAGGCTTAAGGTGATAAGCTTCATTAAATAGATTCGTTTTTAGTGAGGTTTTGAAGGATTTGAGGCAGGAAAATTGTCTAGTGGAGCGAGGCAAGGAGTTCCAAAGAATAGGGGCAGCATGAGAAAAGTCTTGAAGGTGGGAGTGAGAGGAGGGGATAAAAGAGGAGGAAAGAAGGTCATTAGCAGAGCGAAGAGGACAGTTGGGAGAGTATTTTGAGACTAGCAGAGATATAAGAGTCTGCATTATTGCTGAGAGTCATGAGTTTACATTTTTATTCTTGAGGCGATGGGAAGCCAGTGGAGTGACTGACAGAGATGTGCTCAGACACTGAGCGTTGGGTAAGGTATATGAGTCTAGTAGATGCGTTCAATATGGATTGGAGTGGAGACAGACGGGTGATGCTAACATTTCTCAATCATGTTTGTTCCTCTGCCTGAAGGTAGTATATCTCTCTGAATGTAATTTCAAGTTTTTTTTTAGTTATCCTCAATATGTGTCAACATCTTTAACTGTTTAAAAAATGGTTTAGAGTATGAGTTGAACATGTTCTATGGACAGATGAGTCAAATGTGGACATTTATGGATGACATTGGTCCCATGAGTAAATCAAGCACAGCACTCCACAATAAGAAAATCAAACCAACATTCAAAGATGTGTGATGGTGTTGGGGTGGACCTGGACAACTTGCCATAATTGAAGGAACCATTGATCCAAAATTCTCAAGGAGAATGGCTGGCCGTCCGTCCGTGAGCTGAGGTGTAGTTGGGTCTTGCCTTTGCATTTTGAATTATAGTTTTGCTGCAAGTCCACATCAGGATGGCTGAAGAGAAGCATTAGTCCTACTGTGGCAGGACCTGGAATGAGCAAATCTTACGTGAAACCTTGCAATGTTTCTGAATTAAAGCAGTTCTGTGAGGAAGAGTCGGCTGAAACACCTCCTCGGTGATGTGAAGGACGTATATGAAGCTTTTGGTTGTAGTCATGGCAGCCATAGGTGGCACAACCAGTTAAGGGGGCAATTATGGGAGTTGGATAACTCTTTAATAAATAATTAAATACGTACAACGATGTATTTGTTTATTCAGGCTCCCTTTATCTGATATTAGTTTAATGTGACATACACAATAATATATAAAACAGTTCAAAATGATGTTTTAACCTTTGCTTCACATTAGTAATGTCTGAAACCTAGATGTGCACATAACTGTAAACGTCTCTCCTACAACGCATCAAATTCTTTCTACAAGTTCCCAGACGTGTGAGTCCAACACTATTTCCATATAGATGAGGTTTTCCCTCTTGCGTTTAATACATGCAAAATCACTTAATCAATGCATTCTTTCAGGGGGTTGAGTGTGCCGCATACGTCAATGTCCTCACTCTTAATTGACAGGTAAATAAACACAGCAATAATTATGTTTGTTCCATGGTGGGTGGTCTCTTAATTGAGCCGTGGTACCAAACGACAAGTCTTCTTGCACATTTATATGAAACGCATAATGTCCATCTCAGTGAATACCGAGGAGCGGACGGGCTGTCAAAAATATTAAAGAAATATACAACTGTGAGTTCATTTTACAAAGCATGAAATTCACCCAAAACACCTAATGCATTATGTTTTTGTGAGAAGGGTCTTAGAGAAAGATTAGTAGATAAGTGGAACAGCCTTCCAGTGGAAGTGATAAATATATATATATATATTGTAGACTCTCAGTTAACAGGGATTGGTAGATGCCGGATAAATGTAGTTTCTGGTTGCTTGAGAGTTACTATTAAAAGAGGCCTAGATTAGCTGCACATAGGATGCTCTACCTTATTAAATTTGTCAGTGAGGGTTGTTCTAGCAGCAGCAGCTTTCACTCCTCACTTAGACACAGGTACGTTGGGCTGGAGGGTGCGGTGCTGACCCCGGGGAATGTAACACCAACACTGCCCTGGCTCAGTCTCTCATGCCCAGGGAATGTAACCCCAACACTGCCCTGGCTCAGTCACTCATGCCCAGGGAATGTAACCCCAACACTGCCCTGGCTCAGTCACTCATGCCCGGGGAATGTACCCCCAACACTGCCCTGGCTCAGTCACTCATACCCCGGGGAATGTATCCCCAACACTGCCCTGGCTCAGTCACTCATGCCTGGGGAATGTAACACCAACACTGCCCTGGCTCAGTCACTAATGCCTCGGGAATGTACCCCCAACACTGCCCTGTCTCAGTCACTCATGCCCGGGGAATGTAACCCCAACACTGCCCTGGCTCAGTCACTTATGCCCGGGGAATGTAACCCCAACACTGCCCTGGCTCAGTCACTCATGCCCAGGGAATGTAACCCCAACACTGCCCTGTCTCAGTCACTCATGCCCCGGAGAATGTAACCCCAACACTGCCCTGTCTCAGTCACTCATGCCCGGGGAATGTAACCCCAACACTGCCCTGGCTCAGTCACTCATGGGCTAGAGGGTGCGGTGCTGACCCCGGGGAATGTAACACCAACACTGCCCTGGCTCAGTCACTCATGCCCAGGGAATATAACCCCAACACTGCACTGGCTCAGTCGCTCATGCCCGGGGAATGTACCCCCAACACTGCCCTGGCTCAGTCACTCATGCCCGGGGAATGTAACTCCCAACACTGCCCTGGCTCAGTCACTCATGCCCGGGGAATGTAACCCCAACACTGCCCTGGCTCAGTCACTCATGCCCAGGGAATGTAACCCCAACACTGCCCTGGCTCAGTCACTCATGCCTGGGGAATGTAACCCCAACACTGCCCTGGCCCAGTCACTTATGCCCGGGGAATGTACCCCCAACACTGCCCTGGCTCAGTCACTCATGCCCGGGGAATGTAACCCCAACACTGCCCTGGCTCAGTCACTCATGCCCGGGGAATGTAACCCCAACACTGCCCTGGCTCAGTCACTCATGCCCAGGGAATGTAACCCCAACACTGCCCGGGGAATGTACCCCCAACACTGCCCTGGCTCAGTCACTCATGCCCGGGGGATGTACCCCCAACACTGCCCTGGCTTAGTCACTCATGCCCGGGGAATGTAACCCCAACACTGCCCTGGCTCAGTCACTCATGCCCGGGGAATGTAACCCCAAAACTGCACTGGCTCAGTCACTCATGCCTGGGGAATGTAACCCCAACACTGCCCTGGCTCAGTCATTCATGCCCGGGGAATGTAACCCCAACACTGCCCTGGCTCAGTCACTCATGCCCAGGGAATATAACCCCAACACTGCACTGGCTCAGTCGCTCATGCCCGGGGAATGTACCCCCAACACTGCCCTGGCTCAGTCACTCATGCCCGGGGAATGTAACTCCCAACACTGCCCTGGCTCAGTCACCCCTTCCCCGGGGAATGTAACCCCAACACTGCCCTGGCTCAGTCACTCATGCCCAGGGAATGTAACCCCAACACTGCCCTGGCTCAGTCACTCATGCCTGGGGAATGTAACCCCAACACTGCCCTGGCCCAGTCACTTATGCCCGGGGAATGTACCCCCAACACTGCCCTGGCTCAGTCACTCATGCCCGGGGAATGTAACCCCAACACTGCCCTGGCTCAGTCACTCATGCCCGGGGAATGTAACCCCAACACTGCCCTGGCTCAGTCACTCATGCCCAGGGAATGTAACCCCAACACTGCCCTGGCTCAGTCACTCATGCCTGGGGAATGTAACCCCAACACTCCCCTGGCTCAGTCACTCATGCCCGGGGAATGTAACCCCAACACTGCCCTGGCTCAGTCACTTATGCCCGGGGAATGTAACCCCAACACTGCCCTGGCTCAGTCACTCATGCCCAGGGAATGTAACCCCAACACTGCCCTGTCTCAGTCACTCATGCCCCGGGGAATGTAACCCCAACACTGCCCTGTCTCAGTCACTCATGCCCGGGGAATGTAACCCCAACACTGCCCTGGCTCAGTCACTCATGCCCGGGAAATGTAACACCAACACTGCCCTGTCTCAGTCACTCATGCCCGGGGAATGTAACCCCAACACTGCCCTGGCTCAGTAACTCATGCCCGGGAAATGTAACCCCAACACTGCCCTGGCTCAGTCACTTATGCCCGGGGAATGTACCCCCAACACTGCCCTGGCTCAGTCACTCATGCCCGGGAAATGTAACCCCAACACTGCCCTGTCTCAGTCACTTATGCCCGGGGAATGTAACCCCAACACTGCCCTGTCTCAGTCACTCATGCCCGGGGAATGTAACCCCAACATTGCCCTGGCTCAGTCACTCATGCCCGGGGAATGTAACCCCAACATTGCCCTGGCTCAGTCACTCATGCCAAGGGAATGTAACCCCAACACTGCCCTGGCTCAGTCACTCATGCCTGGGGAATGTAACCCCAACACTGCCCTGGCTCAGTCACTCATGTCCGGGAAATGTAACATCAACACTGCCCTGGCTCAGTCACTTATGCCCGGGGAATGTACCCCCAACACTGCCCTGGCTCAGTCACTCATGCCCGGGGAATGTAACCCCAACACTGCCCTGGCTCAGTCACTCATGCCCGGGAAATGTAACCCCAACACTGCCCTGGCTCAGTCACTTATGCCCGGGGAATGTAACCCCAACACTGCCCTGGCTCAGTCACTCATGCCCAGGGAATATAACCCCAACACTGCACTGGCTCAGTCGCTCATGCCCGGGGAATGTACCCCCAACACTGCCCTGGCTCAGTCGCTCATGCCCGGGGAATGTAACTCCCAACACTGCCCTGGCTCAGTCGCTCATGCCCGGGGAATGTAACCCCAACACTGCCCTGGCTCAGTCACTCATGCCCAGGGAATGTAACCCCAACACTGCCCTGGCTCAGTCACTCATGCCTGGGGAATGTAACCCCAACACTGCCCTGGCTCAGTCACTCATGCCCGGGGAATGTACCCCTAACACTGCCCTGGCTCAGTCACTCATGCCCGGGGAATGTAGCCCCAACACTGCCCTGGCTCAGTCACTCATGCCCGGGGAATGTAACCCCAACACTGCCCTGGCTCAGTCACTCATGCCCAGGGAATGTAACCCCAACACTGCCCTGGCTCAGTCACTCATGCCTGGGGAATGTAACCCCAACACTGCCCTGGCTCAGTCACTCATGCCCGGGGAATGTAACCCCAACACTGCCCTGGCTCAGTCACTTATGCCCGGGGAATGTAACCCCAACACTGCCCTGGCTCAGTCACTCATGCCCAGGGAATGTAACCCCAACACTGCCCTGGCTCAGTCACTCATGCCCCGGGGAATGTAACCCCAACACTGCCCTGTCTCAGTCACTCATGCCCGGGGAATGTAACCCCAACACTGCCCTGGCTCAGTCACTTATGCCCGGGGAATGTACCCCCAACACTGCCCTGGCTCAGTCACTCATGCCCGGGAAATATAACCCCAACACTGCCCTGGCTCAGTCACTTATGCCCGGGGAATGTAACCCCAACACTGCCCTGTCTCAGTCACTCATGCCCGGGGAATGTAACCCCAACATTGCCCTGGCTCAGTCACTCATGCCCGGGGAATGTAACCCCAACATTGCCCTGGCTCAGTCACTCATGCCAAGGGAATGTAACCTCAACACTGCCCTGGCTCAGTCACTCATGCCTGGGGAATGTAACCCCAACACTGCCCTGGCTCAGTCACTCATGCCCGGGAAATGTAACCCCAACACTGTCCTGGCTCAGTCACTTATGCCCGGGGAATGTACCCACAACACTGCCCTGGCTCAGTCACTCATGCCCGGGGAATGTAACCCCAACACTGCCCTGGCTCAGTCACTCATGCCCGGGAAATGTAACCCCAACACTGCCCTGGCTCAGTCACTTATGCCCGGGGAATGTACCCCCAACACTGCCCTGGCTCAGTCACTCATGCCCGGGAAATGTAATTCCAACACTGCCCTGGCTCAGTCACTTATGCCCGGGGAATGTACCCCCAACACTGCACTGGCTCAGTCACTCATGCCCGGGGAATGTAACCCCAACACTGCACTGGCTCAGTCACTCATGCCCGGGGAATGTACCCCCAACACTGTCCTGGCTCAGTCACTCATGCCGGGGAATGTAACCCCAACACTGCCCTGGCTCAGTCACTCATGCCTGTCCGCTTCCAGGTAACACTGAATTGCAGAGACATACATTGGATGAGATCTAGGTGCCTGTAAGCATTTTGTGGCCGGACGACCTGGCTCCTGGAATTTGTTGAGCCCTGTAAATTTTATTTTTTATTTAAATTACAGTAGTCATTTTTTTGTCTGGCTGCTTGAGAGTTCTGTTTTTTTGAGTTCTGGTTAACTGAGGGCCTCATTCAATTGTGATTTGGCCAATTGCATAAGGCTCTATATAAGCACAGAGCATATTTTATTTACAGAAGTGTTTAGTTAGTGAACCTCTATCCAAAAGTAAGGTCTTCACTAACTAAAAACTTCTGTAAATAAAATATGCTCTGTGCTTATATAGAGCCCTATTCAATGGGCCAAATCGCAATTGAATGAGGCCCTGTATGTATACACATAGATATATATATACATCTACCCAGATAGTTTCTATCAGATCTCTTTCTTTCAGCTACTCAATATAAATGACCCATTAATAAGAATGCTGATTAGCAGGGCTTTGTTAAGATATAAAGCTTATAAGTGTAATAATAATAACAATACAATAAGATTAAAGGTTTATGTAAGTCTCCTGTGTTATGAATGCATCTGATAGAGGAGAATCAGTAGTTTATGCAAAAAAATTTTACATCACAAATACCCAAATAAACATTAATACACTTAACTTAGAGTTAGCATAAGTGTTTTCTCTTTTTTAAAACTAAGCTAAATTGGCAAAAAAATTCATAAGTCACTGTAGCCAATCAGAGGCAGCTACAAATTAACTTTAAATACTTAAACCTCTGTGAATAGTATGCATCCATCTGGGCATGTTGTTGCTGTTTGTTTATTACAGATAATTAACCACAAGTCATTAGTGTTGTGGGGGGCCATTTACATGTTGTTTATATTTAAAATACCCAAAGGCCAACCATAGAAGTCCCAATTATGGTTGGATAGTAAAGTCATTGAAAAGCAGCTTTGAAATTACTAAATTCTGGCTGTCATTCTGCTCAAGATATCCTCCAATGAGAGTGGTCTTGTTTTCATTATATCATTTCTCTCATTAGTGGATTAATTGCTTCCTGTGGTAACAATAGAAATTCAGAAATGATTAATTAAATGATAATAAGGTTAATTAGGTATTGACAAGAAGGCTAGTCTGGTATCTCTGGAGCTGATTGACAGGCAAAAATTAGTAGAATCAAAGCTGAGAAATTTCTTTTACTTCCAGTTGCATATATGCATAGTTTTATTAGTAAAATACTATCCTACTATCATAACTTGAACCTCTGCTATGTCCCTTTAAGTTCAAATATCTAATACTTCCATTTGAAATATTTAATACCAACCAATTATAATCATATTTATTGTTGTAAGAAAGTCTTTAACTGAAATAAATTTGTGCTGATGCAGTCACAATAATGATGCATGGGTCTCTCAGGAGAATGATGAATATATAGTGGGACTGAGTATATAACATTCATTCTCTGTATTTATGTGGAGGTGATAAGTCGGCTGCTGCCCCCACACCACTGGGCTGCCCTGTGTCAGGGACAATACACAGAATTATGCTACAGTTGCACACAGGTGTTTTATTTTTGGCAGACAGCCCTGGAGGATTCCCAGCATCCCACGCTCCCACAGAGTGGGGGAGCTGGGGCCACATCTGTGACATATCCACTAGGTTGCACACCATGGGCATCATTTAATAAATAGGGACTGGAACTTATATAGCTAAAGAGACTGAAAGAGACTGTCTTGTAGAGTGTTTCCAAAGGATACAAACATTCTCAGTGGGAATGCAGCTTTGCAGCAATGTCAGGATATCGCTACATAGCCGAGCCCTGATATAAACCAATTAATGTCTGTAGAATGAAGCCTTGACAGAGTTGCAAAGGCAGTTTGCAGTCTCACATGTGCACAATGCTCTTTTGAAGAATTGATCATGGCCACATTATTTTTGGAAAGTTGAAAATTAATAAATGCAGCACTTAATTTATAAAATTGATACAGTGAATGTTCTAAATATGGTATAATTTATTTTTAGGTAAAAATAAGGATTCTATCAGCTATTAAAATGCATTTTACAAAAGTAAAATTGAATTGAATCTTGCAATCATCCTTTTTGATTCATTCAACCACTAAGCATAGACTGAGATCTCTTTCTAATGGGACATTATTGCCAATACATGCAAATAACCTTAGACATTCTGGTCCATGCTGACATGATATCATCACACAGTTGATGCAAATCTGTAGAATCTCCCGATCCACCACATGCTAAAGGTGGTCTATTGGACTGACATCTGGTGACTGTGCAGGTCATTGGACTACCCTGAACCCATTGTCATGTTTATAGGATCAGCTTGAGATGAAGTGTGCTTTTTGACATATCCTGCTGGAAGAAGCCATTAGAAGATGGGTAGACTCGGGCCATAATGGGATGCACATAATGGGATGCTCATGACCATGAAGGATATGGCATTACAATTATGCTCAGTTGGTATTAAGTAGCCTCAAGTGTACCAAGAAAGCATTCCCCTCACAATACCACCCTCAGACTGAACCATTGACACAAGATAAGATGGATCCATGGATTCATGATGTTGACACCGAAACGTACCATCTGCCAATGTTTTTCCAGTCTTCACCTGTCCAGTTTAGGTAAGCCCATGCCCAATGTAGCCACAGTTAGGTGACGGCATATAATCCAATGTGGTCTTCTGCTGCTCTAGCCCATCACCTTCAAGTTTCAATGTGTTGAGCGTTCAGAGATCCTCTTCTGCATACCTGATGTAATGCATGATTATTGTTACTGATGTCTTCCAGTCAGCTTGAATCACTTTCTTAATGAAAGAGTAGAATGGCCAAGGTGTTTTCGCTCACAGATCTGCCACTCATTGGAAGTTTTAGTTTTTTTCACCATTCTCTGTAAACTCAAGACGTATTCTGCTGCATTTGTGAGGGGGCATTTACATCTTTGCAGGAGCAGGCTCGCAGTTATAGTTAAAATCCGCCTTCTTCTAAACCTGTGCAGGGATAGTGTCAAAGTCAAATTATTTCTCAAATTCCCACTTTCTCACCCTATTCTGTCCCACCTCCTCCTCCACTTTAGATAAGATAAATACACCTGCTCCAAGCAAACAAGTGCTTACAATAGGCAAGATGGGAACTCTCTATACGCATAGCTTTCTTAAAATGAAGATTGGTCTCATGTCCATGGCTTACACAGCTGTAAGGTTGTGGGTTTGTTGCATGCTTTATTAATGTGAGCATTAATACTTTTATTAATCTTTTTAATGCAATAACTGGGGTACCAAATGGTTGAGCTCAGCACATCAGCAGAGTCCAAAGACATCAATGTGTAATAAAGAGGTTAATAGATGACTGCAGTATGTGAGAGCATAAAAGAGACAGAGAAAGACAGATAATCACTTAAATCTGGTATTTATTTATATCAGTTTTCTGGAGTGAGGATATGCCAAGAAAAGGCTTAAGAGCAGGAAATCCAGCCTTGCACTGTCAGTGTGATAACATCTATGGGACTCACTTCTATCAGGATACGGCTCCCCTGACATTGTTTTATGTGCTTTATTGTCCATGTTAGACCTCCTGCTCATAAATATCCCACCTAGCTCTACTGAAATCCGCGTTACCGTCAGCAGATTTTGTATTCGGCTAGTGTCATCTTGGCAGCATTTTCCTTTTATTCTCGGAACTGTTTCCCTGCACCAAATAAATAAACACATATTTATTTTATCTAAAAATATAATTAAAGTGACACAGCGAAGGCCCACTTAATACATGATCTATGTACCTCGATATTTGTGTCATCCCTGGCACCACTACCCCAACTCTCCCAAATACCAAATAGAGAAACGAAATAACAAAAAATACACTGTTATTGGGAAAACCCGGTTATATATTTTTTTTATCCAGTAATATAATTAAAGAGACACAGTAAAGGTCCCGGTTAATTATGTAATTTTCATGTATGTATTAAAGGTTTATCTAGGTTTCCCTTTTTGTAATCGAACACATGTGCTTATATCAGACACACACGGAGTCATTCTGTACACATACACAGGGCCGGATTTACATTTTTGGAGCCCCTAGGCAGTGAAGTGGAGGAGCCCCTGCTAGTGAGTACACAAGGTATGTACCGACCCATTTTTGCCTTTTCTGTGCATCCAAGTTCCTTTTCCTGTTGTAACTCTCTTGTTCTAGGTGGTTAACCCCTAATAGCCAGTCTATGAACTGCAACATTTCTTTTTTTTTTTTTTAAGCCAGGAACCATTATTTTAAGAAGGGGTGCCCCTCACAGGGAAGCACCCCTGGGCGGCTGCCTAGTTAGCCTAATGGGTAATCTGGCCATGCACATACATAGCTGCTTACATAGATACGGTGTACCTCCCAATAGAAACACTGCATTTGGGTACGGATTTTAACTCTTTACTAACCTTCAAGCCAGTAGCAGCTCAATGCAGAAACCTTAAAGACCAGTGACTGGCTCATCCTGCTTCCTGCTGCAAAAGACTACACATCCCATGATTCCTTCCTGCACAAGCTGCTATTACAGATAGATACAGTATAGCTGCCTGTGATTGTCCAAAACAAATTATGAATTGAATGCTAATTTTAGCAGAGATATCCAAGAGTGTTAACTCACAAAGGTAATTGCTTGCAAACTCAAGAGATTGAGCAAACATCAGGGTGAGTTTGTTAATGTTTATTCTGCTATAAGACTTTAGAACTCAAAGTGACACAGTGGAGGTTGCAAATATCTTGTAATTTAAATCTATAAGTAGTAACAAGTACTTTTTCAATTGAATGTTATTTAAAATATTGCATTTTCATACAGTAAAATAAGTTTGCCCCTTCTGGATTGTTACATTGTCGTGGTGACGCGACTTGTATACTACCATGAAGCTGTGAGCTATACCATGTCGGATCACCCAAGATGGGCAGGTCATAGCAGAGAGGTCAGACTTATCATGGTCTACTGGAAAAGGAAATGACAACTCACTCCAGTATCTTTGCAAAGAAAACTTTATAGATAAGCACATCCAGACACAAGATGTACCTGGTGTGCTGAGGTCCATGGAGTCACAGAGAGTCGGGCACAACTGAACAACTAACTAGCAACAAAATAAGTTTGAGGCACAGTCAGCAGATGGAGAGTAGACAAGTCAGGAGGGTATTTGTGGCAGCACTGGTTTCTAGAAATGGTAGTTAATCGGTGGAAAAGTCTTCCAGCAGATGTGTTAGTGACAAATAGTGTAAGGGACTTCAGACATACACGGGATATTCTGTAGATTATGTAAGGTAGACCATATAGGCACACCAAATGATACTATTGTTTTTATGTCCCTTGTCAAATTCTTCATTTCTATCTAGAAAGCACTCAAGGAGTTAGCACAAAGCACAGCAGACAGCATGATACTAAGATTTAATATGATATAATCAGCAAAATCTACAGTGTGTTCAGGTTACAGTTAGTTTTGCCAATTAAAGAAACAGACGATCTGCCAAATCTCCAAAATTCACGCAGGGAGAACTCTCCACTTAATGAACATGTCAGACATGGGCTGTACCATGAGGGGTGAAGATCTAGCAACGGGCAACATTTACTAAGCGTTGCAAGTGGCCGAGATATGGCCAAAAGTGCTGAGATCTCCCAAATTCCCAAATAGGAAGCACAGTAAAAAGTAAACAAGCATAGTAAATACGGGGATGCACAGTTTAGTAAATTCCCCTCACTAATAGTTTACAGAATGGCAATACGTAACTGGAATAGTCTCCAAGTGAAAGTGGTTGGGACACACACAGTAAAGAAATGAAAGCAGGCTTGTGATGAGCATGAGGATTTATTAAAGAGCCACTATTGTTAAATGAATCAAAACAGTATTGAAAAAAATATATTCAATATACCTCTTACAACTTACATTTAATCTGTAGTTACTTCCTATCAGACCTGTTTGGTTCTCTATTTGCTGCCCAGTTGGTGGAGAGGATCTGTCCATGATTTTACCTACTTTTTTTTCTGCTCATTGTCGACTTAGCTGCTGTGGCCATTGCTGAGAACGAGACAGATAGAGACTTTGGGCAGCCTCTTGGGCAGATCTATTCATAACCATAGACAACTTGATGTAGTGCTGGAAAAAAGCATATTTGCTGAAGTATGAAACACTAAAGGTCAAAATTTTAAAATAAACTATGATCTTTTTTTCATTCATTTGCTAATTTGATTGCTAATCAGTTGCTAAATAGGCGGGCAAAACTTTCTATAGAATGGGCAAGTGATTTGAGCCTCCATTTAATTGGGCAAATTGTAGTTACTGGAGCCCATAATGTAGCCCGCAAAATAATTTGCTATTTAATGGGCGTCTTTTGGCTACCTGCAAGCAATTTGCGGGTTAAAAGCTCAAAATCCCTGCGGTTGTCAAAATCATAACTCTGATCCAGCTAAGCCTTTGATTATTATTATTATTATTATCTTTATTTATATCGCGCCAACATATTCCGTAGCGCTGTACAGGGGTTTAGTATATGGCAAAAAAACAAACTTAACACCTTATAAAGAATGGAGGGCCCTGTTTTTGAGCATAAAATCAAATGTACATAGAGCTTGTTTCCAAGACATGGAAACACGATTGAAAACTCGCAAACTTGCACTCTAATCTTGATCTTTCAAGCCCACTATTCAATTGCTACAATTCCTCAAGCCCGCAAATATTTTTTCACCCCTAAATGGCAAATGTAGAAGAAAATCCTACGAATACCATATAGGACTCGCAAGAGGGTTATATACCTGATCGTAGCACAGTAAATGCAAATAAAAAATCAATAATGCATTTTAAAATACGGGAAAGCGATGAAAGATATTAGAATTAATTGCACAACAGTCTCAAGCTTGTAAATCTGCCCCAAATTTTTTTTTTAAACATTTAATTTCCGTATGTGAATGATAGGTGAATAGTGGAGTGCACTCCACCCCTTACTGATCATCCACCATTTCCCTGCAGCCCAGGGCCCTCATTCAATTGCAATTTGTCCAATTGAATAGGGCTCTAAATAATCTCATAACATATTTTTTTAAAGAAGTTTTTAGTTCGTAAACATTTATCCAAAAGCAAGGTTTTCCCTAACTAAAAACTTCTATAAAAAAAATATGTTATGGGCTTATTTAGAGCCCTATTTAATTGGTCAAATTGCAATTGAATGAGGCCCCTGGATAGGCAAAATGGCCTTATAGATCAACCTCTCCGTCTGCACCCCCAATAAATCATCATCACTTACTCCTCATCTACCATTTCCCTGCACACCCTTAAAGGTAATCCACTCTATACTTGGGAAGATGTGAACAGTGGAGTGCAATAGGAATTTGGCTTGATCCACTAAATTTAGAAAGGAAGGGACCTAACAGAGCAATGCCTAGCATGTTTTTTCATGACTCCCCTTCATGACATTCACTAGATCACCCTTTTATGATAACGTCTGTGATGCTCTCTTTTAATCTACACCCTCTATCTCACATAGCTGTTATAATGAGTATAATTTCACATTCAATCACATAGCGACCAACAGCCTTATTAAATTGCGATTTGGCCAATTGAATAGGGCTCTATATAAGCACACAGCATATATATTTTTTTTTACAGAAGTTTTTAGTTAGTGAACTTCTATCCAAAAGCAAGGTCTTCACTAACTAAAAACTTCTGTAAAGAAATATGCTGTGTGCTTAAATAGAGCCCTATTCAATTGGCCGAATCGCAATTTAATAAGGCTGCAAGAATTTTTCAATGAACATGTGCAGCTATAATACATGTCAAAGACGTAAAAAGTGGCGCGGGTCACATGATGAGCAAGCACACAGAGCTTGGCAAGTAGTTAGAGCCCAAAGTGGCTGCAAATCAGTGAGCGACTCTATTCTGTGTCTGTACATGTTTTATACAATATGGTTCTGTTTCAGTTATATTTCACATCTGACATTTTGAACATAATGTTGACTTGGGTTCATGCTGCACCAGTTTTCCTGAAATGGCTCTTGGATGAAACATAATGAAAACTGTAGACAGAGACCATCAAAAGTTCATCCACCTCCTTTAATTAAACACTACTCCACATATTTAATTTGCCTACTCCCTTCACTCCTTTAAAGGTAATTTGTTATCTCTCATCACCTACTTTCTCACTGCATCCCGCCATAAATCATTACCCCTTACAGATGATACACACTCTCACTGCACCCAATAATAGACTATTAGCCCTTACACATCATCCACCCTCTTCCTACATGCAAGGGTAGACCATCAGCCTTAACACGTCATCCACCCTTTCCCTACACCCAAGGATAGACCATCAGCCTTTACACATCATCCACCCTCTTCCTACATGCAATGATAGACCATCAGCCTTTACACATCATCCACCCTCTTCCTACATGCAATGATAGACCATCAGCCTTTACACATCATCCACCCTCTCCCTACGCCCAAGGATAGACCATCACCCCTTACATATCATCCACCCTCTTCCTACATGCAATGATAGACCATCAGCCTTTACACATCATCCACCCTCTCCCTACACCCAAGGATAGACCATCAGCCTTTACACATCATCTACCCTGTTCCTACATGCAATGATAGACCATCAGCCTTTACACATCATCCACCCTCTCCCTACACCCAAGGATAGACCATCAGCCTTTACACATCATCTACCCTCTTCCTACACGCAATGATAGACCATCAGCCTTTACACATCATCCACCCTCTCCCTACACCCAAGGATAGACCATCAGCCTTTACACATCATCTACCCTCTTCCTACACGCAATGATAGACCATCAGCCTTTACACATCATCCACCCTCTCCCTACACCCAAGGATAGACCATCAGCCTTTACACATCATCTACCCTCTTCCTACATGCAATGATAGACCATCAGCCTTTACACATCATCCACCCTCTCCCTACACCCAAGGATAGACCATCAGCCTTTACACATCATCCACCCTCTCCCTACGCCCAAGGATAGACCATCAGCCTTTACACATCATCCACCCTCTCCCTACACCCAAGGATAGACCATCAGCCTTTACACATCATCCACACTCTGCCTATGCCCAAGGATAGAACATCAGCTCACACACATCATCCACCCACTCCCTACATCCAATGGTAGACCATCAGCTCTTACACATTATCCACCCTCTCCCTGCACCAAACGACAGAGCATTAGCCCTTATACATCATCCACCCTCTTCCTGCACCCAATGTTAGACCATCTGCCCTTACACATCATCCACCCTCTTCTGGCACCCCATGATAGACAATCAGACTTTACACATCATCCCCCCCCCCCCCTCCGGCTCCTCCCTTACAGAGGACCAATCCTTGGGCCCTCATTTAATTACAATTTGGCCAATTGAATAGGGCTCTAAATAAGCACATAACATATTTTTTTAAAGAAGTTTTTAGTTAGTAAACATCTATCCAAAAGAAAGGTATTCACTAACTAAAATCTTCTTTAAAAAATATGTTATGTGCTTATTTAGAGCCATATTCAATTGGCCAAATCACAATTGAATGAGGGCCTTGTAGAGCATCACCCCTTACCATCATAGATTATTACTCCATACAATCATCCATCATCCCAGGCATCCAATCAACTACTTTGTTATACAGTATTTAATATACCGTATATTCTTTTAAATTTTTTTGCACCTTAAAAAAGTTTGATTTCCTTAAATGACCAACATGATTAAAAATTTAGCATGACCTCTTTTGAAAAGCTACAACTAAAGAGAAGCAACATATTTATAGAATGTAACAAATAATACAACCTGTAATTTATTACTTTTAGATACAATTATGCTGCTGCTGAAATTTTACTTTCCAGTGATCCATATACTGAGGTGGGAGAATACTTGGCATCCAGAGAGAATAATTCTATCTACTGTATACGTTTATTTATTCAAAAGACCATATTGAAAAACAAATGGCCACTGAGATTCTTATTTCACCGGCTCTTCCAGAAGGGTGTGACACTTTCTGCATCGCTACCTTGTCCTGGTGAAGGGACTTGTGTACCTCAATGAAGCTGTGAGCTATACTATGTAGGGTCACCCAAGATGTGCAGATCATAGTAGAGAAATTTGATAAATTGTGTTCCACTGAAGAAGGAACTGACAACCCACACCAGTATGGTTGCCAAGAAAACCATATGGATAAGCAAAACCAGAAACACAGACAGATGTGCCTGGCGCAATGCGGTCCATATGGTCACCGAGGACCTCGAAAACTGAAGTTACATCTCAATTTTACTCCAAATAAAAGAGTTTAGACACCCGAAAATCCCCTAAGCGAGAGAAAAAATGGCCGCCGAAAAAAAACGAAAACGAGGCTTCAGCACTCTAAAGACGCAAAACACCACCAAACACCTAAGGATTTTCCAAAAAAGACGTACGAGATCCGAAAACAAGGACACAACCAGCGCAACCCGAAAAACATTTGAAACACAATAAGTGCGCAAAACAAAACCAATAAAAAGCTTACCCACAGCAAGGAGGGGCGCCCAGGACCTCTGCAAGTGCAGTTTAGCCACACGAAAATCACCTAAGCGAGAGAAAAAATAGCCGCCGAAAAAAATGAAAACGAGGCTAAAGGACCCTAATCACGCAAAACACCACAAACACCTACGGATTTTCCGAAAAAGTCGGACGACATCCGAAAACAAGGACGCTAAATCAGCCACAGCCGCATACCAAACAATAGGCGCCATTTTAGAACAATAACTTATACAATCCGGAAGTTCACAGCTACCCTAACGGATTTGCCTCGCGCACGCACACTATTTACACTGCACACATTCATGACACTTACACAGCAGCTACACAGCACTGAAAACCTACATTGTATGTTGCAGCAACATCAAAACAGATTGTCAGCTCTTCAACACAATGCTTCCTGCATATATTACTTCACAATAGGTAAAGTATATTCATTTATTATTTTATTAATTATTCATTGCCATACCAAAAAAAAACACCAATGCTGCTCATAGCACACAAACAACCAAGAGCCTCGCAATGAGCGCCAAAGGCACTCAGCTTGAGGCTCGCAATGAGCGCCAAAGGATCTTAAAACACCAACAAAATTAATTTTGCACGCAAACAACATTACCTGCCTTACAATCTTATTGCCATCATTTTTTGACGGGCAAGTCGCTAGTTGTATATAAAAGGTAATAAATTAAGTCTTTTTTTTTACTTTTTAAAAATGGTTTAGATTTTCCCCATTATTAACTGTATTCTTCAAAATAGTATTTTTCAGCTATAGTACAGGGTCCTTTAAATGTTTACACTTTGCAACTGTTTACTGCTTCAAATAAAAGACCAATATGCAATAAAAATATGCAAATGGGTGAAATCGTTTGAGTTTCACTAACATTAGGTAGACAAAGTAAATAAATCTAGTTTTTAATTTGGAAAAATAAAACATTTTGATGCAGATGCTGGACTTTAGAGGCATCCAGGAGAGAGAGCAGAGCTTGTATCTTTTGGTGCAAGCTACCTGTTTCTAGAGGGTTCTCTGGTGGACCAGTGGTTAGGATTCAGTGCTTTCACTGCCACGACCTGGGTTCGATTCTAGTCAGGTAACTAAGCGGTCACACCACCCTAAAGCCAAGCAGCGTTGGGCCTGGTCAGTACTTGGATGAGAGACCACCTAGGAATACCAGGAGCTGTATGCTGTGGAGAAAGAGCTGGCAACCCACTCCAGTATCTTTTCCATGAATACCAAGTGGATCAGCAGGGTGTGTTGCGGTCCATGAGGTCATGGAGTGTCAGACACAACTGAGCAAAACAAACACCTGTTTCTAAGCATGTGCAGAGGACTGGTGTCGACTTCTGTGTGATCAATTATTTAACAAACCCTTCTCACCACTCTCTCTTCACCTTCCATCCACTGATAGATAAAAACACACCCCTCATATTTCACCTATTAGAAAGAGCAAGCTGGATGGTTCAATATATAAAGAACTTTCAAAAATTCAAATTTTCTTTAAAAAAAAATGATATTCATAATTTTGTTGTTAGTTTGTAGCAAACAAGTGCAGCTTTTCTTGAACTACAGTAGTCCTTTATCTTTATTATTTAATATTCATAAGCTGGCAGTGATTTCTACTCAATTCATGAGGCTTTCCTAAGAGAAGACTTTGAAATCAAACACTCTGCATATTCTCCTCTGCAGCTTCCTCCCTTGGAACGCTTTGCTCCGTCTGGTTGTCCCAACAGGCTTTCAGCTTCCATGAATATACTGATAAAAATGTTCAAATGTTTGAACGCGATCCAAATGGCTGACTTCAAAACGCTACGAGGGGCGCCGGCTCCACTGAACTGGAGTGGGGTGTAAGATCACTGCTAAATTTGGAAGTGAAAGCTAAAATATATGGGGGGTAAAGTGGATCATGATACGATTATCGCTCTTTGGTTTGGCAGAACATCAACTCGTAGAAACGTAGCGAGCGCTTGCAAATTGCTAATGCATACTAAATGTAAATATTAATTGAAAATAAAGAACAATGTGACCAGTTTAGAAGAACTAAACTTGAAAATAGATACGTTTTTAGGCCCTCATTCAATTGCGATTTGGCCAATTGAATAGGGGTCTAAATAAGCACATAAGCATATTTTTTTAAATAAGTTTTTAGTTAGTAAGCATCTATCCAAAAACAAGGTTTTCACAAACTAAAAACTTCTTAAAAAAAATATGCTTATGTGCTTATTTAGACCCCTATTCAATTGGCCAAATCGCAATTGAATGAGGCCCTGAGAATGTAAAAATAATAATACAACTTCTAATTTATTACGTTTGTATGCAATTATGCTGCCGTGGGATTTACCATTTTAGTTTCCAGGCAGGGCCGTATTTACCTTTTTGGAGCCCCTAGGCAGTGAAGTGGAGGAGCCCATGCGAGTGAGTATGCAAAAAATGCACGGACCCATTTTTGTCTTTTCTGTGCGTGTAAGTTCCCTTTCCTGTTGTAACTTTCTTGTTCTAGCTGGTTACCCCCTAGTAGCCAGTCTATGAACTGCAACATTTCCTTTTTTTAAGCCAGGAACCCTGGGCACCTGCCTAGTTGGCCTAATGGAAAATCCGGCCATGTTTCCAGGAATTTATTTCCTGAAATTGGAGGAAACTTTAAAATCATTGGAAGTTCATATCATCATACACAATCCTAATTCATCATAGACTGCAGGAGATTTAATGGGAGCTCATTAGTTTACAAGGCTGCACTGTGTTGAGGCAGACACTGCAAGAAGCAGTGAGCATTACAGAAGTCTAATGTAAGTAATAATTGCATATAAAAAGATTTTTTTTTTACTTTTCTAAAATTATTTTAACAATTTTGTAATCCAAAATATTTTGTAGAATAAAACTGACCAGAGCGGCCCTTTAAGAATGTGTTATTGAAAATGAATGACTGCAGGGAGAGCTGCTCATGTGAATATACTACAAGCAATAGTATGAAATAATCAGAAATGGCTAACAAATCTATTCCATTATGCCTTATTTCAGAAAAACATAACAGACTGGTAGCTAAAATATATAAATATTTTATTCACAACAAATTTAAATATGAAACAATGTAAAACCATGTGTTAACTTTTTTTTTAATTGATAAAAATATTATTATTGAATAAAATGATTATGAAGGGACATTATGATGGTATTTATATCCAGCCCTCATAAAAAAATAGTTTTCAGGCCTAAGCATTTATGGTTTTAACATGTGGAGCTGTGAGATGATAGGTAAGATAGATAAACATTGATATCCTGGGAATTCAAATGGACAGGAATGGGTTATTTAATAGTGGACAACCAACAGATCTTCTAATGTGGTCCAGAAACCTGCAGAAGAAATGGAGTAGCCATCCTAGTCAATCAAAGAGTGGCCAAAGTAGTGCTCGGTAACAGCCCAATAATGATGGAATTATTTCAATTTGACTTCAAGGCAAGATATCTAATATCACAGTGATCCAAGTCTATGCTCGTACCACGGATGCTGAAGAGGCTGAAGTTGTCTAGTTCTACAAATATATTTAACACGTCATAGATATAACACCAAGAAAAGATGTTCCTATCATCATAGGAGATTGGACGCTAAAGTAGGGAACCAAAGGACACCTGGAATAACTGGCAAGTTTGGCCTTGGAGTACCAAATGAAAAAGGTCGGAGATTAGTAGAATTCTGTCAAGATAATTCTCTTATCATAGCAAACACCCTCTTCCAACAGCCTCCGAGACGACTCTACACATGGACATCACCGGATGGACAACAGAGAAATCAGATTGACTTTATACTTTGCAGCCAAAGATGGAGGAGCTCTATACAGTGAGCAAAAACAAGACCTGGAGCTGACTGCGGCTCAGACCGTGAGCTACTTATTGCAAAGTTCAGAATTAAACTGAAGAAAAGACGGAAAACCATCAGGCCAAGTAGTTACAAAATAAATAATATCCCTTGTGAATATGCAGTGGAGGTAAAGAATAGATTTAAGGAACTAGACATGGAAGATAGAATGCCTGAAGAACTTTGGACAGAAGTTTGCAACATTATTCAGGAAACAGCAACAAAGAATATCTCCAAAATAAAGGCTTTGACGTAGGCCAAGAAAGAAGGAAAGT
This sequence comes from Discoglossus pictus, assembly GCA_027410445.1. Lineage (NCBI taxonomy): Eukaryota > Metazoa > Chordata > Amphibia > Anura > Alytidae > Discoglossus > Discoglossus pictus. The sequence goes on along the minus strand of CM050176.1, from coordinate 35,259,663 downwards.
GAAAGGTAGTGGAGATAAGAAAAGATTTGTCCAACTGAATGCAGAATTCCAGAGGATAGCAAGAAGAGACAAGGAGACTTTCTACAGTGAGCGATATAAAGAGGATGAAGAAGATAACCAAATGTGAAAGTCAAGAGAGCTCTTCAAGAAAATGTGGGATCTCAACGGCACCTTTCATGAAAAAGTGAGTGTAATAGAAGACATAAATATCATAGCCCTAACAGAAGCAGACCATATAAGGAAGAAGTGGCAGGAATACACTGAAGATCTATTCAGATCTTAACAGCATTCATAACCTCAATAGTTTGTCCAATGAGCTGGAGCCAGACATCTTGGAGAGTGAAGTGGGATGGGCCCTAGGATGTCTTGCTGATAATAAGACTACAGGAGGTGATGGAATCCAAGCTGAAACTATTCAAAATCCTACAAGATGATGCTGTGAAAGTGTTACTTACCTTATGACAACAAATGTGAAAAGCTAATCAGTGGCCAATAGACTGTAAAAGGCCAGTCTACATCCTAATCCCCCAAAGAGGCAGTGCCAAAGAGTGCGCCAATTATCAAACAATTGCACTAATTCCATTAAGATCCTACAAGGTCAACTCCAATAATATATAGACTGGAAACTACCAGATGTGCAAGTCAGGTTTCACGGAGGAAGAGGCACAAGAGATCAAATTGCCAATGTCCGCTGGATAATAGAGAAAGCAAAAGAGTTCCAGAAAAGATTTACTTCTGCTTATAAACTATTCTAAAGCCTGTGACTGTGTGGATCACAACAAAATGTGGCAAGTCCTTAAAGAGATGGGAGTACTAGATCATCTCATCTGCATCCCGAACATGGAACAGCAGAATGGTTCAAGATCAGGAAAGGAGTGCAACAATATTGTCACCTTATTTCCCTAGAGAAGACTCTGATGCTGGGAAAGACTGAAGGCACACAAAGAAGGGGACGGCAGAGATGGATAGATGAGGTCATTGTAGTAATGAACATGTGCTTGAGGGAGTTCAGAGGGGCTGTGGCTGACAGATGTGCCTGGCGTGCTAAGGTTCCTAAGGTTGGTCCCAACTGAATGACTGAACAACAACAAAAGTATGTATATTAATTTCTGCTAAAAAAATGAATAACTGGCCTTAGTAATGCCAATACAAAAAAAGACCAAATACCAAATTCACCAAGCTTGAATCATTCCTAGAACTGCTGTGTAAAGTTGTACCAGCAGAGCAATGGGATCACTGTGCAAGGTTGAGTGGTAATATGGGGATTTACTAAATGATTGTGGTTTGTTATGAGGTGCTACAATGGGCCACGATGACCTAAGATCCATCTCAGAACCCAATGCAGCCAAAGCAACCCCGGCATATTTTGGGGGTGCTAAAGGCATGATAGAAGTGTAGAAGCATCAAGCACCAGGGTGGGGGTTAGATCACCAGATTTACTAAAGTAAAACAGGGATCTAAACTATCTGAGATGCTGCTATTAAGAATAATGCCATTCAGCTCCTAAAATATAACTTTCCAATCACTCCCTATCGTTTATGCTGTGACATTGCACCAAAGTGCATGGCTCATTTATTTTTTAATATCATTTAAAGGAACATGGAAAAAAAATGTCTCTCATACATTTAAGAGAGTAGTTGTAAACATTACCAAAACTGTCCTTTCCATAAAAATGTATTAAGTAAAATCTGTTTAAACTTAGATTTCAGTGGTAGACAAGATAAATAGCTTTAAGTCTTGTTCACTGATGCTACAATTGCCTTATAAGAGTGGGATATTTATTGCAAAGAAGGATCAACTACAGATTAAGAAAATAATCCAATCAGTATCCATTATATCAAGTATTGCTTTAATAACCGTGAATACACAGAAACATGTTAAACTAAAAAAAGTTTTAAGTACAGTGAATTAATAAATTAATATGAATTAATTAATTAATATACTTTACCTATTTATATTTAATACGCAGCAATCAATATCCTGAAGAGCTAACAATCTATTTGGATTTTCCTGCAACTGAAAACGTACAGTTGGACTGTTGATCACCTGAGGAGAAAGTGTCAGCAATGTGGCAAGTGTGCAGTGTAAATAGGCTGCGAGGCAAAATTATATACAAGTTAGTGTTGTAAAATGGAAGATTTTTTCTATGTGTTACTTGTCTCGCGAGCATTTTCCGTCCATTGTAATGGTATATTGTGTATCTCCTACCTTTCTGCCTAACTTGTACGCGCCTGGCGGGGATTTGCGCGCCTCGGTCTTGAGCCTCGTTTTCATTTTTTTCGTCCTCCATTTTTTTTCTTGCTTAGAAGATTTTTAAGTGCCGAAACTCAGCAATTTCTATTTAAATTTGCGTGCAACCTCACTCCCAGGTGTCCTTGTGCTCCCCCCGTGCTGTGTGTGTTTTTATGTTTGTTTTTTTTTCTTCTTTTTCGTGTTTTTTGATTTCCGCGATTGGGTCATTAAATTAGTATTTTTGCAAGGTCGTTATTTTTTTTTACCCCGAGATCGTTCCTGTCTAACTCATATGTGACTGGTGGTGATTTGTGTGCCTTTGTCTCCTTTAGCATCGTTTTCATTGTTTTTGTCCGCCATTTTTTTGCTTGCTTAGCTGATTTTCGAGTGCCGAAACCCGTCAAATTCGTTCTTAAATTTGCATGCAACTTCCCTCCCAGGCGTCCTGGCGTTCCCCCAGTGCTGTATAAGTGTTTTTTATTTTTTTTATTTTGGCTCGTTTTTTGTGTTTTTTTTCGATTTCCGTGGTTCGGTTGTTAAAGTCGTATTTTTGCAATTTCGTTTTTTTGCCCCCGAGATTCCGAGGTCGGATTTTTTTTTCTAAGTCCTGCGTTCCTCAACTGCTTGCAGCCTAAGTAAGTCCCGTGTTTGTTAAATGCTTGTAGACTGTCCCGCTTGTTTCAATGCCTCAACTGCTTGCCTCGCTTTGTGAGGCTCGTAGGGCGAGGAGCGCCTTTTGCGCTTATCGCCTAAGTTCTCCGAGCACTGAAGGCTTCTATGCGTTAACATTTCTGACTCTCCTGATACATAAATATCCTAGTAGGTAAATGGCTTGACCATAAATGCTAAATTTAAGTGCCAAATAATTTGAGACACCGACCACCAAATAAATTCCGAAACAACTAACAATGTCTTTTACTGGTCAGACAAGCATCACAAAATGTTATTGCAAAAATAAAATCCGGGAAATCTGACCCAGAGCGTCACCCCCTTCCAAGGACCACACAGAAGCACATTTGTGTAGTTTTTACATTTTCTCCTGTGTGTTCTCCCAGTTTAGGGTAAATTACGTGGGCTCTGAAGACAATGCCCTAAAGTACCTCCTCCCGAGAGGCCGCGCAGACTCACCCTCCACACTTGCTACATTGTTCTTGCCTTTCGCTTCCTGGTGAGTTACCAGGTGCCTTATTTTTGCTAAATTGAAGGAAGCTACAGGAAAAAGGGTTTGTGGTTTGAATTCCCCAGAACCATATTTTCTTTGTTTAGGTTAGTACAGAAGGTCTTGTGAACTCTGCACTTTATATACACAGACAGCTTTTCATTAGCTTTGGATGAGTTGTTCAGCTGGTATTGCGCCCCATGGACATCTCCAACTGAGATCATCCTGAATAGGTCACGTCGTCCTTGTACTGTCATTTGTAACATGCAAAATTACTTTATATCTAAAGTAAAGGAGCAATGAAGTTCAAGAAAAACTGTACTTGTTTGTGAACTAACAAACTAACAATATTAGCAGCTGTGTAAGCATGTCGGATCTTTCTGTAGGTGAACTAGGCACTCGCCTAAGGGCGTATCTCGCTGAGGGGCGCCTCATTATTAATCCATTTAACAAAATAAATTGTTAGAAAAAATAAATCTGTTAACTTTAGATGTCCCCTGAGTGGCATCCCTGCTGGATTTGGATGGGGGAGATGCCCTGCTCACAATTCCCCATATATATGTATGTATGCCCTATATATATATATATATATATATATATATATATATATATATATATATATATATATATACTGTATAAAGATATAATATAGGATTCCCTGGTGGTCCAGTGGTTAGGATTCAGTGCTTTCATGGCTGCACCCTGGGTTTGATTCTAGTCAGGGAACCAAGAGGTCACACCACCCTGAAGTCATGCAGAGTTGGGCCTGGTCAGTACTTGGTTGGGAAGCCACCTAGGAATACCAGGAGGTATATGCTGTGGCCCACTGGAGAAGGAACAGGCAACCCACTCCAAGATCTCTGCCATGAAAACCAAGTGGATCAGCATGACCATGGAAATAAAAGATGTGTGTGTTGTGTTACAGTCCATGAGGTCACAGAGAGTCGGAAACGACTGAACGATGCAAAATATAAAGAACTTGTTCCTAGCTAAAGTGTCACATTGTACAATATTTGGAGCTTCTGCTGTGTCCCGTTAACTGTATGAAAACATGTGAACAACATACGGTATTTATTTAGCGTGATCCAATTATCTGTGTAATGAATTAAACCGTCTGTCTGAAAATAAATGTCTGACTTGTTCTATAAAACAGTCCTTTTACTGCTTCTTTCATATTTTCCTTTCACCCACAAATAGGATCCACGGAAAGTGTTTAAGGCCGCGCTTTATGTGCAGATGTGACCCGACCTTTACCCAACCGCATGCTGTAGGTTGATCTGTGGCAAGGAAAGTGCCTTAAAGGGCCAGCTCAGCTTAGACGCACATGTTCAGTATATCACAGAACACACTTAAAGTATTTATTACATATATATATATATATATATATATATATAAGTTATGTGTTGTTTCTGCATTTTACTGCTCCAAGTTTGATGATAGAGAAGGGCATTGTGGGTCAGATTGGAGTCCAAGGGCATTAGTAAGAGGTATCACCATTATATCCGGATTCTCTCTTGCCCAATGCTCTCTCATGTTCTCTCTTCCCTCCTCTCCTCTCTCATTACCCCCCGTTCTCTTCTCTCTTCCCCATTTCACCCTCTCATGTTCTCTCTTCCCTCCTCTCTTCTCTCATTACACCCCTGTTCTCTTGCCCAATGCTCTCTCATGTTCTCTCTTCCCTCCTCTCTTCTCTCATTACCCCCCCGCTCTCTTCTCTCTTCCCCATTTCACCCTCTCATGTTCTCTCTTCCCTCCTCTCTTCTCTCATTACCCCCCCGTTCTCTTCTCTCTTCCCCATTTCACCCTCTCATGTTCTCTCTTCCCTCCTCTCTTCTCTCATTACACCCTCGTTCTCTTCTCTCTTCCCCATTTCACCCTCTCATGTTCTCTCTCTCTCCTCCTCTATTCTCACATTTCTCTCTTTTTCTCTCTCCACTCCTCACTTCCCCATTACCTTCTCTCGTTTTCTTCTCTCTTCCCATTGCCCTTTCATATTCTCCCTCTCTTTTCCTCATTCCCCCTTTCCTTTGTTCCTCCTAATGCTCTTTATCATCTTTATCACAAATAAACACAACCACTAGTTTTAGGGACATAGAAACATAGATTTGATGGCAGATAAGAATCAAAAAGCACATCTAATCTGCCCATTCTATCTACTTAAATGTTTGGCTCATGTAAACCTCAGGGTTACCTGACACTTATCCCCGGCATGCTTACATTCCTTAACTGTACTTAACCCTAACACTTCTACCAGAAGGCTGTTCCACTTATCTATTACCCCTTATGTATAGTAGCACTTTCATATATTGTCCACCTTCCAACTCCAAATCATGACCTCTTTTTCTTACATTCCTCTTTTTTTTCTGGAAAATACTCTTCTCCTGAAAATAATTATATGCTTTGATATATTTGCAGCTTTCTCCGATTTGAATTTGCTTTAATGGTGGCAGACATTTGTTCTCATTCCTAGCAGAAGTAGATGGTTGGAAGGAATACCAGAACCTTCAATGCAGATAAGATCTCTATTCAGTTCTATTATTGCACTGCAGCTATGAATAGAGTCAGTAAGATTGGTTTCCATAACAGCTAATGTTAGTTTATTACATACACAATCGTGTATGGTGACCCTTTAAGCCCAGCCCTTTAGCTTTTACAGACATATTTATTTATAGGGACTCTGTCACAGCAATATCAAGTTATTTTTATGTTTTCTTAAAGAGCATGAACAACTGAATAAATATGTTGTGTTATCCATTTATTTCTAAAGTGAATAAATCCTTGGACATTATCTCCAGTATCTCCATATTAATTAGTTGTTTTGATGTGCTAATTAGGATTACAGTCTCCTGGTCTGTCTCTGTACTTGCCAAAATAAAGATCTCCAATGTTATCTGCCACACAATAGCACATTAAACGTCATATTATCAATTTGAAATACTTAAGTTGGTGTAACAGTGCCCATTTAAACCTACTAAGTATCCTTTAGGAGTTCCTTGGGAGCCAAGAGGACTCAAACACACACACACAAGTTTCTTATGGGGGTTCCCTGGTGGTCCAGTGGTTAGGATTCTGTGCTTTCACCGTTGCAACCTGGGTTTGATTCCAGTCAGGGAACCAAGAGGTCGCACCACCCTGAATTCAAGCAGGGTTGGGCCTGATCAGTACTTGGTTGGGAGACCACCTAGGAATACCAGGAGCTGTATACTGTGGCCCACTAGAGAAGAAACTGGCAGCCCACTCCAGTATCTCCGCCATGAATGCCAAGTGGATCAGCATGGTGTGTTACAGTCCATGAGGTCACAGAGAGTCGGATGCAACTATGTGACGCACACACACACACGCGTGTGCTTATATGAAAGCCACTTATGTGTAGGTGGAACACCCAAAGTTAGTTTGAAGAGTTCTCTTTTCTCTCTTATTAGTTGGGTGGGGTCTTAAAGGGATGACTGGTCTACCCTGTCTCGGTCTGCCCTGGTTTAAAGGAAAACACACCCACCCACGTTCCTAATTGTAGCTGCAATGGAAACATATTTTTTGCTAGGGAGGAGATGGGTAAAACTGCCCTACACCCTGTGGCACTTTGCCCATACCAAGCTACGCCATTGCTAGGTTGATATTAATATAATGGGAGAGCTATATAATATTATTACTGCTGCATGTTAATCTGTATCAGTACTAGCTTATCCATTAGGTTTTCTTGCCAAAGATACTGGAGTGGGTGGCCAGTTCCTTCTACAGTGGATTGTGATTTGTCTAACCTCTCTACTATGACCTGCCCATCATGGGTGACCCTCCATAGTATAGCTCACAGCTTTATTGAGGCGCACAAGCCCCTTCACCACGACAAGGTAGCGATCCAGAAGGGGCATATGGTATATAAATACTACTAATGGACCAATATATATGTAGATTATGTAATATATATATATTGTATATTAATATACTAGTGACTTGCCCGTCATAAAGGACAGTATCATATCATTTCATGTGGATAATCACTTGTCTGTGCTGTTTTTCTCTCTCCCTCCTGTCTCTCTCCCTCCTGTCTCTCTCCCTCCTGTCTTTTTCTCCCTCCTCTCTTTCTCTCTCTCTCTCTCTCCTGTCTCTCTCCCTCCTGTTTCTCTCTCTCTCTCTCTCTCTCTCTCTCTCCTGTCTCTCTCTCCCTCCTGTCTCTCTCCCTCCTGTCTCTCTCTCTCTCCTGTTTCTCTCTCCCTCCTGTTTCTCTCTCTCCTGTCTCTCTCTCCCTCCTGTCTCTCTCCCTCCTGTCTCTCTTTCCCTCCTGTCTCTCTCTCCCTCCTGTATGTCTCCCTCCTGTATCTCTCTGTCCTGTCTCTCTTTCCCTCCTGTCTCTCTCCCTCCTGTCTCTCTCTCTCCCTCCTGTCTCTCTTCCTCCTGTCTCTCTCCCTCCTGTCCCTCTCTCTCTTGTCTCTCTCTCGTCTGTCTCTCTCTCGTCTGTCTGTCTCCCATCCTCTCCCTTCCCTCACTCATTTCCATCCTCTCCCTTCCCATGCTCTCCCTCCCTCTCCCCTCACTCCTTCCCTCCCTCTTCCTTCCCACCCTCTCCCTTCCCATTCTCTCCCTCTCTCTGCCTTCTCTTACTCCTTCCCACCCTCTCCCTCCCCTCACTCCTTCCCTCCCTCTTCCTTCACTTCTTCCCATCCTCTCCCTCATGTGCCTTTCTTCTCTCTTTCTCTCTCTCTCAACCCCCCGCTCTTGCTCTGTTCTTTCTATTGCTCTCTCCCCAACCCCCCTGAGCGATTTCCGGAATTTATCGATAGTAGCCTGTGAGAATCACCTGCGCAGAACGCACCCCGCAGTTGTTATAAGCTACTAACTATTATAGACTAGCGAATTGCCCGTCAAAAAATGACGGCAATGAAATTGTAAGGTAGCTAAATTAGTAAATGAATATAGTGTACCTATTTTGAAGCATTGTGATGAAGAGCTGGCAATCTGTGTTGATGTTGCTGCAGCATTAGTGGTGTGGAGCTGCTGTATAAGCATGCTGAATGTGTGCAGTGTAACACTGTGCGTGCGCGAGACCAAACCGTTAGCGTAGTCGTGTACTTCCGCATTGGTGTAAAATGGCGAGTAATGTGTGGTATAGGTCTGTATCGGAATATCCGTAGGTGTTTTGTGGTGTTTTGCGAGTTTAGAGTGCTGTAGCCTCGTTTTCGTTTTGTTCGGCGGCCATTTTTTCTGTCGCTTAGATTTTTTTTTAGTCTCTAAACTGTTTTATTTCGAGTAAAATCGAGGTGTAAGTTGCATTTTTGAGGTCCTCGGTGCTCCCTCTTGGTGTAGGTAAGTTTTTTATGTATGTGCTGTGTGTATGTATTGTGTTTTAAATGTTTGTATGTCGGCGTGTTGCGTCCGATGTTTGCGAGGTCGTAATGTGTGGTAACGTGTTTCGTACGTTGTTTGCGTGCCTCGTAAAATTTAGCGAGTGTCGTAATTTGTGTGTCGTGTTTTTTGAGTAGCGACGTGAATTTTGCGAGGGTTTGAGGCCCTTGCCCAGTGACCTCGCCAGCAACTGAGTCCCTCGCTTCGCGAGGGGCCTCAGTTGCTGGCATGGAGCGCCTTCGGCGCTCCATGCCAGCAACTGAGGCCCTTGCCCAGTGACCTCGCCAGCAACTGAGGCCCTCGCTTCGCGAGGGGCCTCAGTTGCTGACATGGAGCGCCTTCGGCGCTCCATGCCAGCAACTGAGACCCGTGCCCAGTGACCTCGCCAGCAACTGAGGCCCTCGCTTCGCGAGGGGCCTCAGTTGCTGGCATGGAGCGCCTTCGGCGCTCCATGCCAGCAACTGAGACCCGTGCCCAGTGACCTCGCCAGCAACTGAGGCCCTCGCTTCGCGAGGGGCCTCAGTTGCTGGCATGGAGCGCCTTCGGCGCTCCATGCCAGCAACTGAGGCCCTTGCCCAGTGACCTCGCTACGCGAGGGCCGCGGCTCGCTGCGCGAGCCGAGGCCCTCGCTTCGCGAGGCCCGCGGCTCGCTACGCGAGGGCCGCGCCTCGCTTCGCGAGCCACGGCCCTCGCTTCGCGAGGGCCGCGGGCTCGCTACGCGAGCCCGCAAGCGTGAGCAACGACTCGTACGCTCACAACTATATATGTGATTTAAACTGTAAAATTGACCGCCTGAGGTAAGAAGGCTCACAGCTTGTGCACCAATTACCCAGACTTATGTTGTATTTCTCTAATCATCTCGCCAAGTGTAGACTTCATCCCATCCTTTTCAAGCCCATCATTTGTATCTGGCACGCTGGGGACCCTTATACAAAGGGAAGAGCCAGATGGAATAAACAATCCTGAACTTCTCTTCTGTGGAGGGCACTTTCACTTGCACCAGGCAGCCAGTGACGCCTCTGGTTCTCTTCCACTAGACAGAAGCACAAAAGAAATAAGAGTTCAGGACCCAGACAAAGATCAGATTGTACAATATGTCTCAATCACAAGCTTTATATATGTCTCTCTTATGAAATAATAACATGGTAATTGGGTTACACACTGCTGGCCTACAAGGCTTGAAAACATTGCATTGTTCTTGTTTCAGTATCAAAATACATGTTTTCTAATAAAAAAATACATTTCTGATTGTATTATTGCTTTATTATCTATCAATCTATCTATCTATCTATCTATCTATCTATCTATCTATCTATCTATCTATCTATCTATCCATCCATCCATTCATCTATCTATCTATCTATCTATCTATCTATCTATCTATCTATCTATCTATCTATCTATCTATCTATCTATCCATCTATCTATCTATGGTTCTCTATCTATCTATCTATCCATCCATTCATCTATCTATCTATCTATCTATCTATCTATCTATCCATCCATCTATCTATGGGTCTCTATCTATCTATCTATCTATCTATCTATCTATCTATATATCTATCTATCTATCTATCTATCTATCTATCTATCTATCTATCTATCTATCTATCCATCCATCTATCTATGGGTCTCTATCTATCTATCTATCTATCTATCTATCTATCTATCTATCTATCTATCTATCTATCTATCTATCTATCCACCCATGCTTCTATCTATCTATGGGTCTCTATCTATCCATTGAAGTCCCATGATAAATGAAAACGCTGTGTATGTGAGAGTTTACATCTCTGGACAGCAATACTTGCATTTCCTGATGCAGGCTGCTTGTTGTCCTGTGAGTAGTAAGTGGTTATAGTCAATTTCAAACAGATACATTTATCTAACAAACCTACTAAAATCTCCCTCGTCCTTCAATAGATATGAAGCAAACCTGCAAGATCAATCTCTCAAGAAGTCATGTAACAATCACAAAATGGATTCCTCTGCTCATAAAAAAGACTTATATTTAAAAAAAAAAAAATGTTTGTCCGCGGCTGTTATATAGGGCCTTTTGTTGTACTACAGTGGTTCTTTAGCCACAATAAACTGAAATGTGGTTATTCTTATCTTATCTACAGTATTTAAAAGTGATGCTTGTTGTCCAATCCAGTCGCCCTTTGTTATTTTAGTGGCCATATAAAGTGGTTTCTTTGAATAAACTCTATATAGATTGATGAAAGCAAAGCCTTGTTTTTTTTTTAAATAAAACACCTACAATCTGTGACTGGCCATTTGGCTTTAGTCGGTCAGCTGAGTCAGGAGAAAATCGCTTTTTCCCCAAAACACACACAAAATCAGGTCAGGTCAGGTTCAGGGCTATTTTTATAAGCTTCTGTGGACTGTGGTGAATCCCAAATTGTGGGTTAGTAATCATTTGCAATTTAAGGGTGGCGGATTTCAAGATTAAAAATGGGTCTTTGTCAGGAATATAAAACCAATATCAACTCTTCCATTACATGGTATAAAAAAAGAGTGCGCCGCGTGAGAACGGCGAGTCGTGCCGCGACCGTGTAACACGATCACTTAGAGAAGACATTGAGTTCTTGTATCCGAGCTGCCGGCTCCTGAAATGCATTGATTTGTCCATAAAGGGCCACTGGGGCCATCATTAAAACTGCGCCGCACTATCATGTAGAGCAGTCAAAATCAAGTAGAAAATATGCATTTATTTTTCCTTTGAAGCCTATTTTGTAACTACTTTAACTGCTACCTTGTTTTTATTTACAGAACACAAATGGGTTTCTTAGCTTTACTTGGCTGGATGCACATTCTTTCAGGTCCTGAAAGGACCATAAATTACAAGCTACATCTAGAATGCGTATATACTGTCTTCACAGCAATAATTCATCTAAAGAACATAAATGAATAAGCGGACATTTTTTTTCCGGCTGCAGCAATAATATATTATTATTATCCTTTATTTGTAACTAGCGACTTGCCCGTCAAAAATGACGGGGCAATATAATTTGAAGCCATGGCAATGCTGTTTGCCACACAATGTAAAGCTTTTTCTACTCTGAGGACCTTCGGCGCTCATCACAAAGACAGATATATGTATCTATATTTTGTTAAGTAATAATTAATTAATTAGTTACTTAATAAATTAATATACTTTACCTATTTCTAATTAATATATCCAGCAATCAGTAGCCTGAAGAGCTAACAATCTCTTTTTATTTTCCCGCAGCATATAATGTCCAGTGGGACTGTTGCTGCCCTGAGGAGATAGTTTTATAAATGTCCCAACTGTGCAATAGAAATAGGCTGCGTGCGCGAGGGCAAACCGCTGGTTTAGTTGTATAAAGCGCCATTGTAGATTTGTAATGTTTTTATTTGCATGTTAGTGTTGTAAAGTGGCGTCGTTTGTCTCTGTGATACGCGGCTCACAAGCATTTTCCATCATTTGTAATAGCGTATTTTGTACCTCGTGCGTTCCTGTGTGAAAGTGCTACGCGGCTGGTGGTGTTTCGCGGACGGGGGTCGTGTAGCCTTGTTTTCATTTTTTGGGGGGGCCATTTTTTTTCTCGCCTAGGTGATTTTCGAGTGGCGAAACTTGGCCAAATCGATTTAAATTTGCATTCCACCTCACTCCCAGACGTCATGGCTGTTCCCCCGTGCTGTGTGTGATGTTTTTGTTGTATTTTTTTTTGTGTTTGTTTGTTTTCGCGTTTCGGCTGTTAATTTCGTATTTTTCGTATCTCGTATTTTTATTTTTTCCTTTGTATTGGTGTATTTTGTACCTCGTACGTTCCTGTGTGAAAGTGCTACGCGTTTGGCTGTGTTTTGCGCGGTCCAGAGTCGTGTAGCCTTATATTCATTTTTTTGGCAAAACTCGGCGAAATCGACTTAAATTTGCGTTCCACCTCACTCCCAGACGTCCTGGCTGTTCGCAGGCAATTAGCACCTCCCTCCCCTGTGTCTCTTCCCCCTCCCTCTCCTGTGTCTCTCCCCCCTCTTCCTCCCATGCATATCTTTCCCCCCTCTCCTACTTCTGTGTGTCTACCCCCGTCTCTTCCCCCTCTCCCTCCTGTGTCTCTTTATCCCCTTGCACTCTCTCCCTCCCCTCTGTCCCTACCCCCTCCGTACCCTGTGTTTCTCCCTCCCCTCCCTCCCCTGTGTCTCTACCCCTGCTCCCTCCCCTGTGTCTCTTTCCTCCTGTCCCTCCCATGTATCTTTGCCCCCCTCACCCCCCTCTCACACTCCTGTGTCTCTTGCCCCCTCTCCCTCCATTGTGTCTTTTCTCCCCCTCTCCCTCCCCTGTATCTCTCCCTTCCCTCCCCTGTGTTTCTCCCTCCCCTGTGTCTCCCCCCACTCTCCCTTCCTGTGTCTCTTTCCCCACTATCCCTCCCATGTCTCTTTGCCCGCCTCTCCCCCCTCTCCCTCCCCTGTGTCTCTTTCCCCCTCTCCCTCCTGTGTCTCTTTGCCCCCCCTCTCCCTCCTCTGTCTCTCTTCCCCCTCTCCCTCCCCTGTGTCTCTTCCATATTTTAAATAGACTCCTACTAGACTAACTCGGCAGCTAAGGAGAAATGTAGTGCTTGATCAGAACTGCAAATGGAATAAAAATAAAACATTTTATAAATAAGTTGAAGTATTTTTAAGTAATTTGATCAATTCCCATTCTTTGGCATACTGACTACAAGGACAGGATACCTTAAAAAAATATTTCATACAGTGGTCCTTTAAAGGTATATCTAAGTTTCCCAGTTTTTCGCTTTCTCTAATCTAACACATAGTGCTTATAACAGACACACACATTATATTAAGTCATTCTATAAACATTAAAAGAAAATTTGGTTACCAAACCCCACCACTGCCTACATAGGCACCTGGTACCTACCAATAGAAACACTGCATTTAGGTACATTTTTAACCCTAACAGCAGCACAATGCAGAGATCCACAGCACAATGTCTGACCTCCTTGCTTCCTTGTGGTAGGGAAAAAAGACTACACATCCCATGATGCTTTGCTGCACAGATTGACTTCCCAGTTATTGAAACAATGTTATAGCTGCCTTTGATTGGCCAAAACAAATGTAATGCTAATTCAGCTAATGTTTTCAATTTGCATTTTGACAGAAAACTGAAAAAAACTTGCCAACTCCAGGGTAAGTTTATTAATGTTTATTTTTAGATCAGGCAAAAAAATGTTTTCACACACTACTGATTCTCCTCTATCAGGTGCATTCCTAATCCAGGAAACTTAAATATGCCTTTAAGGAATTTAAGCATGCATTGGATAAGCACCAGTATCTCTGCCATAAAAACTAAGTGGATCAGCATGGTGTGTTGTACATGAGGTCACGGAGAGTCAGACACGACTGAGCGACACTATTTACATTTATCCTGAGGTTTAATTAACCAAGCTTTCGGTAGATAGAATGGGCAGACTATATGCGCCCTATTGGACGTGTCTGTTTATTAGTATTATAATGCATGTTAAATTTACAGTTCTAATGGAGAGTAAGTTAATAGCTGCATTTTATCTAAACTTTGTATCAAATGCATTATATATTATAGATGTTTTCAATATAACAGCAAATGAGAGATTGCATTTTAGAAATCCATTTATACAGGTCTGCAATTGAGTAATATAATTCTTGGTGCTATAAACTTGTTACAACACAATCATCTTTTGGAATGTACAGGACTCGGAAAAAGGAACAAAATATTTTGGATGAAGCATAAATCCACCTTAAATTAAATCAAATCCTTCAACGGAGGAAGCACAGTATTTAGGCCTTGAGTGAAATAGGAAAAACACATGATAATTTGTCATACATTCTGAAAAATAATGACTAGATTCTCCAAAAAAACGAAAGTCCACATCCCACACACACATAATTAGTGAGATTATTTTACATACCACTAAATACTTAGTATTCTGCATAATTATACCCCTTCGGCTCATATGTCAACTTCAATATTCATATTGTTTTAAACATTTCGCCAGCTCTCAATTTGAAGACGGAGAACATGCCATTTTTATGGCGTAGTCCAAATTTACCTTCCCGTAATATTCAATTTTGTTCTAATTTTACCTTGTGCGCCATTTCCCCTGAAGGGAATGGATAAATCATAGGCTAGTAATAGCGTAGAACTAGAGCGAGCAATTATCTAGACATGTATTCCCACTGGCTACCCACTATCATGGGATATATATATATACTAGCGAATTGCCTGTCAAAAAATGACGGCAATGAAATTGTGAGTGAGCTAATGGTGTTTGGTGTATATAATGTGGCTGATGTAGTGTCCTTCGTTTTCTATGTCGTGCAAGTTTTTCGCAATATCCGTAGCTGTTTGGTGGTGTTTTGCGTGTTTAGGGACCTTTAGCCTCGTTTTCGTTTTGTTCGGCGGCCATTTTTTCTCTCGCTTAGGAGATTTTCCGGTCTCTAAACTCCGAAATTTGTGGTTAAATGGAGGTGTAAGTTCACTTGCAGAGGTCCTCGGTGCCCCCCCTGCTGTAAGTAACCTTTTTATGTGTGTGTTGTTTGTATTTATTGTGTTTGTAATGTTTTTGGGGTTGCGCGGGTTGCGTCCTTGTTTTCTAATCTCATAGGTGTTTTTCGGCAAATACGTAGGTGTTTGGTGGTGTTTTGCGTCTTTACACTGCTGTAGCTCTTTTCGTTTTTTTCACCGGCCATTTTTTCTCTCGCTTAGAGAATTTTTTAGTGTCTAAACTGCTTTAATTTCAGTTAAATTGAGGTGTAACTTTAGTTTTCGAGGTCCTGGATGCTCCCTCATGCTGTAAGTAAGCTTTTTATGTATTTGTTGTGTGTATTTGTTGGATTTTTTATGTTTTGGTGTGCGCGTGTTGCTGCCGTTTTTTTGCAAGGTCGTAATGGGTCGTAACGTATCTCGTATTTTGTTTGCTTTACGACGTAAAGTTTGCGAGGGCCGCAGTTGCTGGCAAGGAGCGCCAAAGGTGCTCCTTGCCATCAACTGCGACCCTCGCTTTGCGAGGGCTGCGGCTTGCTACGCGAGCCCGCAAGCGTGAGCAACATCTCGTATGCTCACAACTATATATGTGATATATATATATATATATATATATATATATATACATACAGTATATATATTTAAATGTATTATTATATTTATTTAATATATATGAAGTGAGGTAGCCGTGAATGTCCAGTGATCTAGAAGAAAAATCAGAGTCTATTTAATGTATATATCTATACATATAAATATATATATATATATATATATATATATATATATATATATATATATAGATGAATAATCAGAGTATTGCAGTATATAGTGATACGTTTTTTTTTTTGGACGAACATATTCATAGGTTTCATGACGAGCTATTGACTCTGACTCGACAAAGAGAGGACCTCTCTCGAAAGCTTGTCATGAAACCTATGAATATGTTTTTCTGGATTACTGGACATGCACGGCTACCTCACTCTTTATATATATATATATTTGTCTAAATAGATATACATTGCTGTAGATGCTACCATTTTGACTTTAGTGGATCAACTTCCTGAAGTGGGAGGAGACTTTGAATACACAGGAATTGTCAGTCTTCTCAATGGGAATGTGGCAGTTACATGTTAAAAATAGAATACTTTGCTCGACTCTTGCTCTGTGTGTTGCCTGAGAGGAAGGTTTATAAAGGGGCTATTTAAGTGGCAGTATTGCAACAGAACTGAGTAGAGATCTTATATGAACCCACGCTTCCTCCCGTGATTTTGCTGTATTATTATGCAAATGAGCTGTCCTGAATAGCAATTAGTTGCTTTGATGTGATAATTAGGATTAAAGTCTATTTATGTTTATTTTTGTTGCCAAAATCACGTCCTTCTAAGGTTATCATGCATTAGCATAAAGTAGCCTCACAGTCAATGAACATAGATAAGGTATCTATTCTTAAAGCTACGGAATATGTTGGTGTGTTACAAATAAAGTATAATAATAATAATTATAATAATAATAAAAATAATAATATCTATACAATTAAGTTCAATTTAAGTGAAGGTGCTTCCCCAATAAAATGCAACTAAAACAGGATCCACAAAAGAATGCCAGATGACAATCTTGGGAAAAAATCAATGGCCACCCACAATAAAGTATCACGTTTGTTATAATTGCGTTGTTCAGTGGTGTCCGACTCTCTGTGGCGTCATGGACCGCAACACACCATGCTGATCCACTTGGCCTTCATGGAGATACTGGAGTTGGTGGCCAGTTCCTTCTCCAGTGGGCCACAGCAAACAACTTCTGGTAATCCTAGGTGGTCTCCCATCCATGTATTGACCAGGCCCAACCCTGCTTGGCTTCACGGAGGTGAAACCTTTTGGTTCCCTGACTGGAATCGAACCCAAGTCACAGCACCGAATAACAGTTACCAAATTAAAGTATATATTTAATTTCTAAAACCATGTCGCCATTTATGAAGACTAATTTATCACAAAATATACAGTAAATTAGGGATTTTAGTAATAATTTAAAGGGCCAACATCGTGCTTATAGGTTTAGGATTTGTTTGTGTGTATTCAATAACTTATCTGCAATGCAATCAATATTTAAACTAAAACATAACTTTTAATGCAGTTGAACTTTAGTGTTTCAGGCTCTGACTGTGCTGATAGTAGTCTTTATTTGCCTTATTTCTTGCAGTGTTAGAAAAATCTACACCCAGGGGCAGAGCTATCAGTGGTGCAGGTGGTGCAATGATACAGAGCCCTCCTCTGCTATGGAAAGGGGTCTTGGGGCTGCAGCTTTGGGAAAGGTTCTTGGGGGGGTGCTGTTTTGCGAAAGGGTATTTGCGAGGAGAGTTAGGGGAAGGGGTCTCGGGGAGGGGCACTAAGTTGACAGCAATGTAAGGGGACCCAGTGCAACAAAAATAAATAGAAATACTGCTCCTCCTTGTCCATTCTATAGCTCCGCCACTGCCGAGACCAGTCATAGAAAAAATAAGATTGGTGGAGGAAAGCATCAAAGTTCAAATGTAAGTCTTAAAACAAATAATTAATATTTTATTTATTTACAGATTTATTTGCTAATCAACACATAATGAGATCCTAAACAGTGACGCTCCTTCATATCTCCTGATCTAACACTCGCTTGGCTTTTGATATTAAATGTCACTTGCCATCTATTCATAATTGTCTAATAAAATCAAAAACGCTAAAGCAATTTTTATGTTTTTATGCTAGTTCTTAAATTGGCTTCTTCACTGCTTGGAACCGAAATGAGGAGATGAAGGTGTTGAGAAGGAAGCTTCAGAGCACAAGAAGCTCCTTGTTCCTGGGCCTTAGCTGTGGTTTGTGCGTTTCCTGCTCCTTTCACAGTAATGACATCAGCAGGCCCAAGATGGCTGCCAGCGGGGCCGCCAAGACTTGCTTTTAGTAACTCCACTGATAACTCAATGTTTTCTTTATGTACCAGCAGCCTTTCATGTGTCTGGTAATATACACACACGTAGAGCTGCTTTATTGGCTACATTACTGCACACAAGCGCTAGAACTCCATATGTTAAAAAGCTCACCTTACTCATGTTTAAAATAGAGGGTCTCAATAATGTTAATTAAGTTAGCTTATATGTGAATTATTCTTCTTGTTAACCTATGCAGGTGGCTATGACTTTTCAAAATGATTAGTCAGGCACCACCAGTTATGGTCCATTGTAGTGGCCCATTAAGGGCCACTGTAACCATATATTTAAATCACTAATAACTTGCCCGTCATAAATGTCGTTATCATATAATTTTATATTTAATTGCATGCGCTGTCTTTCACTGTGCTGTCTCTCCTGTCTCTCTCTCATCTCTCTCTCTCTGTCTCTTTCTACTGTCTCTCCCTCTCTCTCTCTATGTCCTGTCTCTCTTTCTCTCTTGTATGTCTCCCTATGTCCTGTGTCTGCCTCACTCTCTCCTGCCTCTCTCCCTCTAATTCTCAGTATGTATTGTGTCTGTCTCTCTCTCGTCTCTCTCACTCTCTTACTCCCCCATGTGTCTCTCTCCGCTGTCTCTCTCTCCTTTCTCTCTCACTCACTCATGCTCTCTCTCTCTCTGATGTCTCTCTCTTTCTTCCCTGTCTCTCTCTTTCCCGTTTCTCTCTCTCCCCTGTCCATCTCTTTCTCTCATGTCTCTCTCTGATGTCTCTCTCTCTGTCCTGTCTCCCTCTCCTTTCTCTCTCTCCTCTCTCTCTCTCCTGTCTCTCTCTCTTGTATGTCTCCCTCTCTGTTTCCCTATGTCCCGTGTCTGCCTCTCTCTCTCCTGTCTCTCTCTCCCTCTAACTCTCAGTATGTCTTGTGTCTGCCTCTCTCTTCTCTCTCACTCTCTCTTTCCTGTCTCTCTCTCTCCCGTGTGTCTTTCTCCCCTGTCTCTCTCTCACCTTTCTCTCTCACTCTCTCTCTCTCTGATGTCTCTCTCTTTCTCCCCTGTCTCTCTCTCTCTTTCCAGTTTCTCTCTCTGCCCTGTCTCTCTCTCATGTCTCTCTCTCCCCTGTTCATCTCTTTCTCTCATGTCTCTCTCTGATGCCTCCCTCTCTTTCCTGTCTCTCTCGCTGATGTCTCTCTCTCTGTCTCCTCCCTTTCTCTCCCTCTCTCCCCTGTCACTCCCTCTCAGGTCTCTATCTCCTGTCTCTCTCTCTCTGAGGTCTCTCTCACCCCTGTCTCTCACTCTCATGTCTCTCTCTTCTCTCTCTCTCTATGATGTCTCTCTCTCTCTCATGTCTCTCTCTTCTGTCTCTCTCTCCCCGTCTCTCTCTTGTCTCTCTCTCCTGTCTCTCTCACCCCCCCGGCCTTTCTCTCTCTCTCTCGTCTCTCTCTTCTCTCTCTCTCTATGATGTCTCTCTCTCTCTCATGTCTCTCTCTTCTGTCTCTCTCTCCCCCGTCTCTCTCTTGTCTCTCTCCTGTCTCTCCCCCCCCGCCTCTCTCTCTCATGTCTCTCTCCCCTGTCCATATCTCTCTCTCATGTCTATCTCTCCCGTCTTTCTCTCTCTCCTGTCTCTCTCTGTCCCCTGTTAATCTTATATCTCCCTCCCCCAATCTCTCTGATGTCTCTTCTCTCTCTCCCTTGTCTCTCTTTCTCTTTCCTGTCTCTCTCTTTCTCTCTGATGTTTCTCTCTCGTGTCTCTCTCTTGTCTCTCTCTAATGCCTCTCTCTCTTTCCTGTCTCTCTCTCCTTTCTCTCTCTGATTGCTCTCTCTCTCTCCCCTGTTCATCTCTTTCTCTCATGTCTCTCTCTCTCTGTCCTGTCTCTCCCTCCCTCTCTCTCTCTCTATGTCCTGTCTTTCTCTCTCCCCTCTCTCTCTCTCTCTCTCTACAGTCTCTCCCTCTCCCCCCCTCTCTCTGTCCTGTCTCGCTCTCTCTGTCCTGTCTCTCTTTCTCTCTCCTGTCTCTCTCTCTCTTGTATGTCTCCCTGTCTGTCTCCCTATGTCCCGTGTCTGCCTCTCTCTCTCTTCTCTCTCACTCTCCCACGTGTCTCTCTCCCCTGTCTATCTCTCCTTTCTCTCTCACTCTCTCACTCTCTCTCTCTGATGTCTCTCTCTTTCTCCCCTGTCTCTCTCTTTCCCGTTTCTCTCTCTTCCCTGTCCATCTCTTTCTCTCATGTATCTCTCTGATGTCTCTCTCTCTCTGTCCTGTCTCCCTCTCCTTTCTCTCTCTCTCTCTCTCTCCTCTCTCTCTCCTGTCTCTCTCTCTCACTCTCCTGTCTCTCTCTCTCTGTCCTGTCTCTCCTATCTCTCTCTCCTGTGTGTCTTTCTCCCCTGTCTCTCTCTCCTTTATTTCTCACTCTCTCTCTCTCTCTCTGATGTCTCTCTCTTTCTCCCCTGTCTCTCTCTCTCTTTCGTGTTTCTCTCTCTGCCCTGTCTCTCTCATGTCTCTCTCTCCCTGTTCATCTCTTTCTCTCATGTCTCTCTCTGATGCCTCTCTCCCTTTCCTGTCTCTCTCGCTGATGTCTCTCTCTCTGTCTCCCTCCTGTCTCTCCATATCTCCCCTGTCACTCCCTCTCATGTCTCTATCTCCAGCCTCTCTCTCTCTGATTTCTCTCTCTCTCTCAGCCCTGTCTCTCTCTCTCTCATGTCTCTCTCTTCTCTCTCTCTCTCTATGATGTATCTCTCTCTCATGTCTCTCTCTTCTGTCTCTCTCTCCCCATCTCTCTCTTGTCTTTCTCTCTCCTGTCTCTCCCCCCGCCTCTCTCTCTCCCTCTCTCTCTCTCCTGTCTCACTCTCTCTTTGCTCTCTCTTCTCTCTCTCTCTCTCCTGTCTCACTCTCTCTTTGCTCTCTCTTCTCTCTCTCTCTCCTGTGTCACTCTCTCTTCTCTCTCTCTCTCCTGTCTCACTCTCTCTTCTCTCTCTCTTCTCTCTCTCTTCACTCTCTCTTCTCTCTTCTCTCTCTCTCTCTTTTCTCTCTCTCTCCTGTCTCTCTTTCTCTTCTCCCTCTCTTCTCTCTCTCTTCACTCTCTCTTCTGTCTCTCTCTCTCTCTCTCTCTCTCTCCTGTCTCACTCTCTCTTCTGTCTCTCTTCTCTCTCTCCTGTCTCACTCTCTCTTCTATCTCTCTCTCTTTACTCTCTCTCTCTCCTGTCTCTCTTTCTCTTCTCTCTCTCTTCTCTCTCTCTTCACTCTCTCTTCTGTCTCTCTTCTCTCTCTCCTGTCTCTCTCTCTTCTATCTCTCTCTCTGTCTCTCTCCTGTCTCTCTCTTCTCTCTCTCTCTCTCTCTCCTGTCTCTCTCTTCTCTCTCTCTCCTGTCTCTCTCTCTCTCTCTCTCTCCTGTCACTCTCTCTTCTGTCTCTCTCTCCCCATCTCTCTCCTGTCTCTCTCTCTCTCTCTCTCCTGTCTCTCTCTTCTCTCTCTCTCCTGTCTCTCTCTCTCTCTCTCTCTCTCCTGTCTCTCTCTTCTATCTCTCTCTCTGGTGCTCTCTCTCTCTGTCTCTCTCCTGTCTCTCTCTGTCTCACTCTCTATCTCCTGTCTCTCTCTCCCTCTCTCTCTCTCTCCTGTCTCACTATCTCTTCTCTCTCTCTCTCCTGTCTCACTCTCTCTTCTCTCTCTCTCTTCTGTCTCTATCTCTCCTGTCTCTCTCACATGCTGTTGGTGACGTGCGCGTTCTCATTACCGTTGCGCCTCCTGGCATATCATCACACCATATTTAACAACAAGTGTTACGTTACTCTCACGCAGGTTGATAGGTACAATGTTATGGTGGGGGAAATATCAGCTACAAGCAGAGCTTAATGAAAGCTTGTTACATTACAAGGACTCACCCTCCTGAGTAAGTAAGAGGCAGAATCAGCCTAGTAAAGAAAATAGAGCCACAAAGTTACAGATGTCAAGTTTAGCTGTTGAAAATACCATAGAAAAACAGACAGAGCACCTTTAAAGTCATCATACTCCTAGATTGCTGTGTTATTACCCAAAATGCAACCCCTACACAAATGCAATAAAGGGTCCCTATCACATATAATAGTTGGCAAACTGCGATTTGTCGTCACACTTGCGAGCCTCGCAAAGCGAGGCAAGTTGTTTGCGGCCCTTGGAAGCACACGGGACTTAGGCTAAACTGAGCGCCAAAGGCGAGGCGAGCAGTTGAGGCATTGAAGCACGCGGGACTTAGGCAGCAAGCAGTTGAGGAAAGCGGGACTTAGAAAATACACAACGCCAAAGACAGTAACACGTGCGCAAACAAAATCCGAGCTCACAGAAATGTAACGGCCAACCCGCGGAAATCGAAAAACACGAAAAGCATTTAAACATACTCACACACAGCACAGGGGGAGAGCCAGGACGCCTGGGAGTGAGGTTGCAAGCAAATTTAAGCCCAATTTGACATATTTCGGCACTCAAAAATTGGCTAAGTGAGAAAAAAATGGCGGATGAAAAACGTAAAAAAAATCTGAAAACGGAATGAAAACGAGGCTGAGCACATTCCAACCTCGGAAAAATACCAAACTCTGGAAAATACGCGGGACTAAGAAAATACACAACGGCAAAGACACTAACACTTGCACGACCAACGCCAGGCACGCGGGACTTTGAAAATAAAACCAATGGAAAGATTCATCGGAGACACAGAGGAGAAACACACAGGGAAGGGACGGGGGAGATGTTGGAAAGAGACACATGGCACTCCCAAACACATAGCAGGGCCGCGGCTCACGAAACGAGGGCCACGGTTGCTGGCGGCGCTCCATGACAGCAACTGAGGCCCTCGCAAAACTAACGTCAATACGGACGCAACTCGCAAACATGAAAAAAAAAAAACACAATAAATACACACAGCACATACATAAAAAGCTTACCGACAGCGAGAGGGAGCATCCACGACCTGAAAAAAACAACTTACACCTTAATTTACCTCAAAATAAAAGAGTTTACACACTAAAAAATTGGCAAAGCGAGAGAAAAAATGGCGGCCGAACAAAACAAAAACGAGGCTACAGCACTCTAAGCACGAAAAACACTTACGGATAATCCGCTAAGATGCATACCACACATTACGACATCGCAAAAATCGGACGCAAGCCGCGTACAGGGAAAAACAAAAACACAATAAATACACACAACACATACATAAAAAGCTTACCTACAGCAAGAGGAAGTATCCAGGACCTCAAAAAAACAACTTACACCTTCATTTAACTAAAAATAAAAGAGTTTAGACGCTACAAAATTCTCTAAGCGAGAGAAAAAATGTCGGCCGAACAAAACGAAAACGAGGCTACAGCAGTCTAAACACGCAAAACACTTACGGATAATCCGAGAACACGCATACCACACATTACCCGCCATTTTACACTAATGCGGAAGTAAACAACTACGCTAACGGTTTGGTCTCGCGCACGCACACTATTACACTGCACACATTCAGCACGCTTACACAGCAGCTCCACACCACTAATGCTGCAGCAACATCAAAACAGATTGCAGCTCTTCAACACAATGCTTCAAAATAGGTAAAGTATATTCATTTATTAATTATCACATATTATAATTGTCTTACTACGAGTCGTCGTCACGCTGTTTGCGTGGTCCGTACGACTTTGCGGGCTTAGCGATGAGCGCCGCAGGCGCTCATCGCCGGGCGAGCCTCGCGCAGCGAGGCGAGCCGTTACACTGTTAAACCATAGCACTTTGGCAATGAGCGCCACAGGCGCTCATTGCAGGCGAGCCTCGCGTAGCGAGGCGAGCCGTTAATATGGAGCACTTTGGCAATGAGCGCCGCAGGCGAGCCTCGCGTAGCGAGGCGAGCCGTTAATACGGAGCACTTTGCCAATCAGCATTAATACGCAGAACAAAAATACGGCCGCAACTCGCGAACAGGAAAAAAAAATACAATCACAATAAATACACACAGCACATACATAAAAAGCTTACCGACAGCAAGAGGGAGCATCCACGACCTCAAAAAAACAAGTTACACCTTCATTTTATTAAAAATAAAACAGTTTAGACACTAAAAAAGTCTCGAAGCGAGAGAAAAAATGGCGGCCGAAAAAAACGAAAACGAGGCTACAGCACTATAACCACGGAAAACACGTACGGATTATCCGCTAAGACGCATAACACACATTACCCGCCATTTTACGATAATGCGGAACTAAAGTACTACGCTAACGGTTTCAGCTCGCGCACGCACACTATTACACTGCACACGTTCTAAACACTTACACAGCAGCTCCACACCACTAATGCTGCTGCAACATCACTACAGATTGCCAGCTCTTAAACACAATGCATACAAATTGGTAAAGTATAGTCATTCATTAATTATTTATTATTTTAACTTATATATTTCAGTAGTACACACAAAACACCATTAGCTACCTTACAATTCCATATGTATATTAATAACTATACAACTTTCCAAACATTTTTTGCCCCGTTAATACGGAGCACTTTGGCAATGAGCGCCGCAGGCGCTCATTGCAGGCGAGCCTCGCGTAGCGAGGCGAGCCGTTAAACAGGACCACTTTGGCAATGAGCGCTGCTCATTGCAGGCGAGCCTCGCTTATCGAGGCGAGCCGTTAATACGGACCCCTTTTTTTATGGAGCAAAGTGCTCCATATGTATATTAATAACTATACAACTTTCCAAACATACACATCTCATTGCCATCATTTTTTGACGGGCAAGTCGCTAGTATATTTATAAATAGATTGATAGATAGATAGAGATAGAGAGAGAGAGAGAGAGAGAGAGAGAGAGAGAGAGAGAGAGAGAGAGAGAGAGAGAGAGAGAGAGATAGATAGATAGATAGATAGATAGATAGATAGATAGATAGACATGGATATAGATAGATAGATAAATAGATTGATAGATAGATAAAGAGAGAGAGAGAGAGAGAGAGAGAGAGAGAGAGAGAGAGAGAGAGAGATAGATAGATAGATAGATAGATAGATAGATAGATAGATAGAGGTGGAGATAGATAGATAGATAGATAGATAGATAGATAGATAGATAGATAGATAGATAGATAGATAGATAGATAGATAGATAGATAGATGGATAGATATATAGATGGATGGATGGATAGATAGAGAGATAGATAGATAGATAGATAGATAGATAGATAGATAGATAGATAGATAGATAGATAGATAGATAGATAGATAGATAGATAGATAGATAGATAGATAGAGGTGGAGATAGATAGATAGATAGATAGATAGATAGATAGATAGATAGATAGATAGATAGATAGGTAGATGAGGCAGAGAT
Source organism: Discoglossus pictus (assembly GCA_027410445.1). Lineage (NCBI taxonomy): Eukaryota > Metazoa > Chordata > Amphibia > Anura > Alytidae > Discoglossus > Discoglossus pictus. Next base: position 35,234,212 of record CM050176.1, on the reverse strand, counting down.
ATATCACATATAAGTGTTCTTTATTGTTATTCTTATTACAATACAAAGTAATGGAGGGTGTGTTAGTGCCCCTTTAACTGTGGGACAACAGGTGTCCAGTGATGCAGAAACATATTAAATGGCTACAATGTGAGGGTTGTGTTCAACAAAGTTGCTTAGTGATAACTACAATATAACAGTGTTACAATAATGAAAGATGACTGAATGTGAGTAATATCTGGCAGGAAGCAGCATCATTCCAGTAAACACAGGACCACACCCCAGGACCAGACCCGGACACAATGTATGCGAACAATACACACATTTTCCAAACCCTTCTGTCAAACAGCACAAGCCTTGTATCGTCCATCTGTCCAGCTGTGGTCCGAGGATCAGAAGAGCGTCAAGTCCGGTTCTAGTGTCTGTATGGGTGGCAAAAGAGACAAAAGATGTCTGGATTTTACTAGCGATATAATATATCTAAGTATTTACTTTCATGCACCTTATTTTATCAAGGAGCAACTTAAAGCTCTGTTTTTAAGGCCTAAAATCAAATTAAAAGTTGAGGGTTCTGCTACAGAGAACTTAAAAATGATAATAGAATCCAAAGTGAGGCAGGCGTGACATACTGGTGTGCCATTATCAGAGCTACACTGTTGTTTGCACTGGCAGAGATGGGGTTAAGAAGCAATTTGTATCTTTTTTTAATTATTTTTATTAAAGGAAACAAGATTGTAACAGTGTTGAATATACATTATACATAACAAGAACATTTGTAACACCTGGAGAGTACAATGAAGACTTATTTCCATTTAACTCCATTTTTAGTTGTTTTTAGCATCTGTCACATTTATATACGTCATCTAATGCCGTTGAAAGAGGAAAAAGAAGATGAGAAAAAATAGAAAACCAAAGAGAGAGAGTGAGGGAGGGGATGGGGAGAGGTTTAGTCTGCTGTTACCTCTGGGAGTGGTATACGTATTGCTATCCATTTTTGGGTTATTACCACCCAATGCGTAGTCCCCAGGCTTCCCAACAGGATGCCCACTTTCTATGGGAATTATCTAGGTTGGCTGAGATAATGCTCATTGAGTGTATGAATTCGAATGTTTTCATGATTACACTATATTCAGGAATAGCCGATTTCCAATTTTTACCAATGGTAGTCCTGACTGCTAAAAATAATTGACTTGACAGAAGTTGAGCTTCTTTGTAGACACCATTGATAGGTAGACCTAGTAATGCTTCTTCCAGTTTTTGGGGGATCATATGTCCCCATAGCTTCTCTAAAATGTTGTACATTTTCACAGAGTATATTGATTTCACTTGGTTAAAAAACAGCCTTATCATTCTCCACTTTAAGTTTGCAGATAAATTCATTTGTTCTTTGCTGATTGAGTTTTTTGGCAAGCGTTTTGTCTGCTTTATTTGCAAATGTCAAATATTTAGACCGGGTTCTCTGCAGAACGGTTACCACCTTCCTCCGTAGAACCTCATTCAAGTCCTGTTTGAGTTTGTGATTTTTCGCTTGGACCCCGGGTGGTCTCAGAGGAGGTGCTATTTTTTTGGAGGGCTGAAATCTTAATGTTTAATTCTTTAATTTGGGCTAGCTCCAGTTTTTTTAGAAAGAGAACCTATTTGAATGCATGTGCCTCTCAGTAATGCTTTGTGTGCGGTCCACTTCACCTCCACTGTTCAAATTAAAGTAGTCCACAAGTGCCTAGTGAGTTTCTTCCCTTGACAAAGCGTCGTTAAGGAGGGCTGTTCATGTTCTGACCAAGAGATAGCTACATCTGATAGATTTGAGGCTAAGTGCTGCTGAATTAAAATATAGTCGATACGGGCGTGTGAGTTGTGTCTAGCTGAGTAATGTGTATATTCCCTATCAATAGGATGCAGCATCCTCCATGTATCGAGCATACCCTGAGTTTTGAGCAGTGATTTAAAAAATGTGGTGGCCGTAGGTATCACAGAAGGAGGGGTGGTACCTGATCTATCTTTTGCAGGGTCTAGTACTGAGTTCACATCGCCCCCTGAGATCCAATTGCCAATCAGACGTCAGGTTTGCTATTCTATGGTACAAGGCTGCTTGCCCAGTATTCGGGGTGTATACATTAATAGTGCCTTGTAACAGGATATATCTCCCATCTTTATCTCGATGAGTAGATATATGGTGAAAATTCAGTCTCTTGTGTATAAGTATTGAAACCCCTCTTTTTTTCGGGGGCAGTTAAGTGATACGTTTATTTAAAGAATTTACCCCAGAATTTTGGGATAGCGTTTTATTTATGGGTTTCTTGAATTAGAACAATGTCTATACCCATATGATTGTAATCCCCCAGGGCAATCCCCTGCTTTATTGGTTCATTTAACACTTGGACGTTGTGTGAAGTTTTTTTTAGATCCATTACTCACCACCTTCATTGACTGAGGAACTTAGGCTAGGGCGTCCGGTATTTGGGCTGTCCCCAGTAGGAGATAAAACTAAAGAGATGTAGGTATTTATTTGGTGTGAATAGGAGTAGGGAAGGGAGTAGGCAGAGCAGAAGAGGAAAAAAAGGCAAAGAAAATGCTAGAAACAGACAAGAGAGAAATATACAAAGTATTAGAGCAAAGTACGGCCACAACAATACGTTTTTCAAATAATTATGCCAGCGTTTCAGTATCTACTTAACTTGTTTCTAAAATAGTTTTATAATAGAATTGTGCAGAATAAACTACAGTATAAACTTTATGGAGGAGAGCAAATGGCTGTCCTCTTAGTAAATATGGTGGGTTGTCAGGTCAGGCATCCCTAGGTATGCTGGCTCACCTAAAGAAAAAGAAAATATAAAGTGTAACCCCTATGGGACACTTCTATTGAATACCATTAATATAAAAGTGACTTTACGATTGATTAGGTTCTAATTAAAGTTAACATTTATCTTAGACCCTTATCTGGCATCCGTTCTTTCAGAGGAACCTAAATAGAATAACAATAATACAAGAAGTTAAGACCTAGTGGCCCCTGTGTGCAAAAGCCAGGTCTCTCTTAGCTAAAATAGTTACTTAAGGCTCCAGCTTGTGAGTCATGGGACCCATGTAATGAACAAGTCTGTTTCAGTCTCATGAACGCTGTTGTGCTCTTGGGCATCTTTGGGGCCAAGGGTCTGGACGTTGAGTACATCCCAGAGTTTCAGGCACAGGGATATCCCAAGATGAACGTATCTCTATTCCTTCTTCCATGTCGCGAATGGGGTAGGTTCTCCATTTGTATAGGGTGGTCGGGAGAGGTCAGTGTATAAGAAGCAATATGTATTTTGTAAATACTTCCGCACAATACCCCTCCTCATGTGCAGTCTTAGCATCTCACTGTCTCATGTGGAAAATCTTAAGCCTAAGACAATGCCCAGGTCACAAATAACCTCACAACTGACCTCAGAATATTTTGCTTGCAGTTGTAATAATTGATATGAAGAATATAACTCCCAGCATGCTATGTACTGAAGAGAAGAAGTGCAAAGAATTGTGTTGTGGTGTTGGCAAAAACTACTTAGAGTCCCTTGTGCTGTAAGAAGATCCAATAAATATATACTACAGGAAATCAAGACAAACTGTTCACTGGAGGGCATGATCATGAGGCTGAAGCTCAGATATTTTGGCCATATCATGAGACGGCAGGATTCCTTAGAGAAGAATCTGATGCTGGGAAAGATTGAAGGTACAAGAATAAGGAGGTGGATAGATGAGGTCATTGAAGCAATGAACATGAACTTGATGGGGCTCAGAGGGGCAGTGAATGAGAGATGTACCTGGCATACTGTGGTCCATAGAGTCACGGAGAGTGGGACGACACTGAACAACTAGACAACAACAACAAAACATGTATTCAGAGCTATATGAGCGTATACGTTCAACGTCGCATAAAACAACATTGTGTGAACCTATAATTGGTTTGAACATGTTTCATTATCTGGAGAAGAAAGCAGGTGAAGGTATTAGCCAAGACGGCCATGTAGTTTACACTGGGCCACCAATATCTCAATATGGCTCTTGCTAGTTCATGGAAGGTGAGAATTAAACATTGATTTGTTATGTTGAGATTTTTGCTGAAAACAACCTCTCCAGACTCAGGAAAGATCAGAGGCCTATAAATAATAAATGATATCTCTATAGGTCTTTCCTTAGTTTAATCTCAGTTTGGCCTATAACCAAGAGCTTAGCCGATGGCCCCCTCCAATCAGCTCACTCATCGCTGGAGTTTCCATTCCTGCAGGAAAGCCCCAGCGGTCACTTCTTTCCTCCACTCGATGAGTCAAGTCTCACAGGATACCGCACTCCTTGGCATATAAATCATCACAAGGTCTCCCAAGGTAAATATATAAATTAACCATTTCCTTTTTATTATATACTTGACTTAGTGCCATAAAAAACAGAAATATGACAATTAATGCAAAAAATAACTCCTGAGTTAACCTGGATATATTATCTGCAAAAGCATGGTTCATGTTGTCCAAACATAGCAGGACCACTGTGTGATGAAAAACCTTCTGCTGAAAAATATGAGTCTCATTAATTAGGCAGGAAAAATATCATGAAGCTAGTTTTTAATTATGTAAAACCCCATTGTGAAGGCTTTACTGGTCCCTGGAGGCATCCATGATACTTTCTTGAAGGTTACCTGTATGTGTCTTCAGAAGCAGGGCTTGCATTTATATTTGTGACTGCCTGTTTCTGAGAATGTGCTGGGGAAGGTGTCAAATTCTAACAAATCCACCTCCATGATCCACTTGTCTTCGACTGATAGAGAAGTCTGATATACCCTACAGGCTCCAAGTTAGCAGCAAGTGCTGAAGCCAGAGAAGATGTAGCTGTCTATATATTTATTCTCTAGTTTTTTTACATATTCTACAAGGAATTTTCCAAAACCACAGTGATCATTTAATATACAATCTAAGGAATGTTTTTGGCCTAGGCAATATTCACACCGTAATATACACATATATATTAAAGTCCAGCCCTCTTTGTCGTACTCATGTAATTAGTATTTCCTAAGTCAAGATCAGTGTACAGTACATAATAGCCATGTGTGTCTGATTAAAGTGGGAAATGCTGCTATCAGCATTTCCCACTTTCCCGACAAATTATTATTATTATTATTATTATTATTATTATTATTATTATTATTATTATCCTTTATTTGTAATGCAACAACATATTCCGTAGCGCTATACAGTGTAAAAGAATGGAGGGCCCTGGGACCAGGAGTGGGACATCTACAGTGGGAAGAACCTCACTATACCATTTTAGTTGATTTGAGTGTCTAGTTGAGTTGACATTTCTTACACTGTAGCTCATCTGAATGTATATCCATGGACAGTCCAGCCTGAAATTCCAGGCAGAAATGGAAATATCTAACACTAAGTATATGTTTCAGTCATTAATGGCCTTGCCTGTGAGGTGCAGCTACTAACCCCAAGATTGGCGAACACGGACTCCATATCTAGATTACCCTGTAATACATAGAGTGACATAACAATATGGTTATTTGCACATGTGAAGAGAATGTCATAGATAGATAGATAGATAGATAGATAGATAGATAGACAGACAGACAGACAGATAGATAGATAGATAGATAGATAGATAGATAGATAGATAGATAGATAGACAGACAGATAGATAGATAGATAGATAGATAGATAGATAGATAGATAGATAGATAGATAGACAGACAGACAGACAGACAGACAGACAGATAGATAGATAGATAGATAGATAGATAGATAGATAGAGAGATAGATAGATAGATAGATAGATAGATAGATAGATAGATAGATAGATAGACAGACAGACAGACAGATAGATAGATAGATAGATAGATAGACAGACAGACAGACAGACAGACAGACAGATAGATAGATAGATAGATAGATAGATAGATAGATAGATAGATAGATAGATAGATAGATAGATAGATAAGGAGATAGAGAGATAGACAGATAGATAGATAGATAGATAAGGAGATAGAGAGATAGACAGATAGATAGATAGATAGATAGATAGATAGATAGATACATAGATAGATAGATAGATAGATAGATAGATAGACAGATAGACAGATAGATAGATACATAGATAGATAGATAGAGAGATAGATAGAGAGATAGATATATATAGAGAGAGAGATAGATAGATAGATAGATAGATAGATAGATAGATAGATAGATAGATAGATAGATAAATAGAGAAGGAACTGACAACCCACTACAGTATCTGCCAAGAACTCCATATGGATAAGCTTGACCAGAGAAATAAGGATACATGTGCCTGGCCAGTTGTGGTCCATACAGTCACAGAGAGTCGGACACGACTGATTGACTGAACAACTACGATATGCCTATATATATTCTATGACAGGCACATACACACACACATATATATTCAATTTATAGAGATAAAGCTCTTTCTTTCTCTTTCTCCCTATATATATATATATGTGTGTGTGTGTGTGTGTGTATATATATATATATATATATATATATATATAATTTAACGATGAGTACTTGGAGTTCAAAAGGCCAAATACATGTAAGTATTACTAGTTTGAACAAACATATTAGCTACACTGGAAAAAGTATTTCTTCTCTTCATTATAGGGGCAAGGTGCCAAAAAATGTTAAAAGAGATCAGTTACATACTGGCCAGACTCCTGCGTCAAAAGTCCACGGTGGCTCAGAGAGGGCAGGGGTAAGACGTGACAGTTCAGCCTCCCCGCTCCTGGCAAGCGCTGAGCGGGGGATTAGTACGAGAGAGCTCATTACTGAGAGGTGGAGAGAGACAGAGCCTCAGATTCAGGACTTCTCTGTCTCGGGGGGCCTGAGGTTTGTGTTTCATCACCGCTCCCACCCTTCATAATATAATATATGTGTATCTAACTCTTCTGACACAGCAAAGGTCCCAGGTAGTTATTCCAGTGCATATATAAAGAGATATAATTACATCTAGTTGTTATTAAACATTTATAACTTTCAAGCTCCATTACCTAACACATGGAATTGTTAGATAACGGAGCTTAAGTTAGGTCTATCTATCTATATATCCATCCATCCATCGTTACCACTGAATAATTAAAGACTTGCTAGATAACTTAGTGGCTTCTAGACAAACAATGTGAGACTTGTGATGAGAGCGAGGTGGAGATAGCCCCAGCACCTCAGGCAGTTGCTTTATTGTTTATTTAAAAAATATAAAACTAAAATATATAACTGAATATTTTTTCTTTACACTTACGGTGCATTTACACCAATGCTCTCTCTCTTTCTCTCTGCGTATATATATATATATATATATATATATATATATATATATATATACACAAACATTTATTTTTTTTAGTTTTTCATGACTCTATGTGACCTCATGGGCCATAACACACCAGGCACATCTTTATGTCCATGGCCATGCTGATCCACTTGGTATTTATGGCAGAGATACTGGAGTGGGTTGCCAGTTCATTCTGCAGTGGGCCACAGCATACAGATCCTGGTATTCCTTGGTGGTCTCCCATACCAGTACTGACCAGGCCCAACCCCTGCTCAGCTTCAGCGTGGTGTGACCTCTTGGTTCCCTGGCTTGAAATCGAACCCAGGTAGACCACAGGACCACCCTTATATAAACACATATATATTAATATCTATATATATGAACATAATTTGTCCGCCATTACCACACACACAATGCTGAACATCTTTCATGGAATAATTTTATGCCTTTTTAAAAATAAAAAAAACTTGATTTTGGGGTGCGTCCCTTTAGGAGTTTGCTGTGATACAATGTATCTTTGACTCCAATAGTAAAACTACCTTTTATATACAGCTGATAGTATCATTATCTCAATATTGCAGCCACCCAGGGGTAGTGGCGTATTTAGCGCAAACAAGGAACGCATTCTTCCCACCTCACTGTACTTCATACCGTTGCCTTTGTGAAAACAGCCATGATTCTGCAAAATGTATGTTTAAAAAAATAACTTTATTTATGCTTTTTTTTTTTCACTTTGGTTTTCTGTACATCCGGCGACCTGCGGCTCCGGCCAAGCTTAAAAATAAACCCCAGTTTTATTCTTGGTCCCCTACGGTAAATTATTGGGTGCTTGCCAGACAATATCTTAATAGACTTCTTGTCTCTCTCCTTTTCCAAGTTAGAAACAGATTCTGTTAATCCCACATCGTTTGAAACAGCCGCCTGACACTAGCGCTGTAAGTTCATGTTAAATAGATTTTTGACTTGTGTAGGTTTGGCTTGAATTTTATTACTTTGAAAGAAAGAAATAAAACATTTAAGGAAGAGAGAAAATTACAGATCTAAAAAAAAAAAAAAGGTTTTATAGAAAAACGGTTGTTTAGGATAAAATCATGTGTAAACGGTTTATTGAAGATGTGTGTAGAAGGTAAAATCTTATCTGGCTTCAACACATTATTATTATTATTAGTAGTAGTAGTAGTATCCTTTATTTGTAATGCGCTAACATATTCTGTAGCGCTATACAGTGTAAAACAAACATACAGCTCTCACAAGATTGAGACTTACAGTCTGAGGTGCAGGTGAGGTATAGAAAAGGTGAGGTACAAGATAAGGTGATGAGCTTCTTTAAACAGATGTTTTTTTAGTGAGTGTAACAGAACCCATCACTGTTTTACCCTGTTTCATGGTTATTATTATGGTTAAAATATGATCCTACTATTATACTGTATGTATGTTGGTTTATGCTCTGCAGAATATTAGCCCAGACTATTGCAGGCCTTGGCATAATAGATAATCCTATTACAGAGACTCCTCATAAGATAAGGAAGTCTATTGTATAAAGTGTTTTCATTCTCAGACATAAGAACAAAGAAGGATGATCTAATCATTGTCTGATTGTATCAAAGTTGCCAGGTAGCCTCAGGGAGGTGTGACCCACCTATTGTCCCTCTATGTGTATTGTGTGGCCAACTATGGGGGATGTGTATTGCCTGTGGGAAGAGATGTGTATAAATATTTCTGCATAACAAAATAAAGTCAGTATTCATTTGACTCCCAAATTGTGTGTCGTCCAATATGGGAGGTCGGGGATGGTGAAACTGTAGTGCCTCTTGGGTATTTTACCGTATACCAGCGGAGATATTGGATTTGTGTTCTAACTCCGTTACAGTGAGGTTTTGAGGCAGGAGGATAGTCTAGTGGAGCGAGGCAAGGAGTTTCAAAGAATAGCAGCAGCACAGGAAAAGTCCTGAAGGCGGGAGTCCTGAAGGCAGGAAAGAAAGTCATTAGCAGAGTGAAGAAGGCGGTTGGGGGAGTATTTTGAGATGGGAGCAGAGATATGAGGGTGCATTATAGTTGAGGGCTTTATATGTTAGGGTCAGAAGCCAGTAGAGTGACTGACAGACACCGAGCGTTGAGTATGGAAGATGAACCTAGCTGAGGGGTCATTATGGATTGAACTGGAGAGAGACGGGTGATGGGGAGGCCAGCAAGGAGAGAGTTGCAGTAGTCAAGACGAGATATGATAAGAGAGTGTATAAGAAATTTAGTAGTGTAAGATAGTGACTTTCTTTGGAGATGTATTTTAGGTTTTGTTATTGATCGGATGTGAGGAATAAAAGAGAGGGACGGGTCCAGTAGAACCCCAAGACAATGGCCTGGGAGGTGGGTGTGATGATGTCATTGACAACAGTGAGAGATATTTGAGGAGTGGGGGCTGAATAAGAGGGTGGGAAGATTAGGGGTTCAGTGTTAGACATGTTGACGGGCAGACATCCAGGAGGATATGCTTGAGAGGCACTTCCTTATAGGTTGGATCCTGAGGGGCTGTCGTTATCTCATCTATCAGGGAGGAAGTGATAGTGAAGCAGGAAAGACAAAGAGGGAAGTGGGATTTGTTAAATAATTGGAGCTTTTAGAATTTGACACATACCCCCTTACCCTGATCAGAAGCAGACAGTTGCAATGATAACCACAAGCCATCCACGATAGAGCTAACGGCGCAATGTAGAAGGCTTCGGAGACAATCAGAGTGTACTAAACGTACTTGTTTCTCTTTGCGCTCTCAAATATTTAATGTCTTTCAAAAATGTCAGTGGCCCTTTAACATGACTGGAATCTGAAGCTATTAAAGGATATTATGTATTAAGAAAGTAATCCAACTGAATGGGCAATTTATATTATAAGAACAGATGAGGTCATTTGGTAATTACTCAACATAAAAGGTTTAAGGAATTATTAATCTTAATATATTTTTTTTGTTCCGCTGTGACCCAGCAGGGGCCAGCCGATATAGTCTATGTCTGCAGGGATTTCCTGCGCGCTCGCTTATCTCTCACGCTATTACAAGAAAGAGAGAGAAGTATTTGATTCATTTTGGAAATACCAGCTGGTCATCTGAAGTGATGGGTCTTAGCGTGCGATAGTGCAACATCTGGGTTGTGTTACCAGTTTCTAATGAAGAGATCTCATTGTCTAAAAAGTCTCAGTCTACGAGAATATCTGCCCATTACAGGTAGAGGGAAGACCCGCCCACTCTTGGAAACTACAATACTATTGGTACTGTGAGAATAAAGGTGGAATAGTGGTTGATGGGAGATACATCAGACCTGATTTGCTAGACAGCAACCAGAGGATTCTCAGTTAAATGCCCCAGGGAGAGATGTTACAGTTTGCAATATGCATAGCTGATGCTCTGCAAAACATGGTATGGGTCCCTGGGGCGGAGTATTTGGAGAGCAGGGGGGGCCAATGCTCCAACAGCACTAGTGGCTGTATAAACAGACCACAGCTTGGATCTGGTTTTTAAGAGTTAGCTAATTGGCACTCACCTGTAGCTACTCAATTAGCAGACAGGCCTTTAAAAGAAGAGAGCAGCCTGCTCCAAGGGGCAGAGGGAAAGACAGCTAGGAGAGGCTGCGCTTATTGCAAAGACATTGCTTTTGTTTGGGAAATTGGTAAGTGGGAAAGCCACCCAATTGCAGATAGCAAGTACTGTCTAGTAAGAGCTCAAGTAAGAGCAAGGGATTTTGTTTGTTTTGTTATTATTTAAAGTACCTGCTTTCAAACTGAATAAAAGAGGAAAACTGAGCTAAAGGTGTCCTGGACTTTGTATACCCTAGAAGGCTGTGGTTACTGCAAGATCGGTGACAATCCTACCTGTAAAAGAAGTGGTTTGTCACATATGGTGGAGAATGCGGGCATCCACGTAAGCCTGAGGGTAGAAGTCATTTAAAGCTCAACATGGAGGATGTTATCAAGGCTCTGATCCAATCCTCCTCTGTGCAACAGGAGACTAACAGGAGAGCTGCAGAAAACAGTGCAGCCCTGCAGCAACTGGTGCTGGCCCAGGCAGAGAGTGCTAAAGTCCTGGCCAAAACACAAATGGAGGGCACTGAGTCCTTGGTGAAACAGCTTGTTGTGACACAAGCGGAGATGTTTAAAGTAGCCCGTGAGGAGCAGCAAAAAGTCACCCAGGGACTACAACAGGTAATCCAAGCGATCTCTGGAAAACTGAATGGAGACCCTGATGGAAGATACCAGGGGCCAAAGGTGATTCGGGCGAGCCACTATCTTCAGAAAATGACCGCATCAGATGATGTTGAGGCGTACCTTCTGGCATTTGAGCGCACTGCTGAGAGGGACGGATGGCCGGCTGGTGAGTGGGCAAGCATACTGGCACCGTTCCTAAGTGGAGAGCCGCAGAAGGCATATTATGACCTAGAACCAGCCGATGCAAGTAACTACAGCAAATTGAAAGCTGAAATCTTGGCACGACTGGGTGTAACCTCTGCAGTACGTGCCCAAAGGTTCCACTCGTGGTCATATTCTTCAGACAAAGCCGCACGTTCCCAAATGTTTGACCTCATACACCTTGCACGGAAATGGTTACAACCTGAAATCCATTCAGCTAGCCACATTGTGGAAACCTTAGTAATGGACCGGTTTTTGCGTGGTTTACCAGCTTCCCTGCGTCGCTGGGTCAGCCAAAGTGACCCCCATACAGCTGACCAACTGATTGCCTTGGTGGAAAGATATGCGGCTGCAGGAGAACTGCTATGTCCTACTTCACAGGAAAACCCTCGCAATCCTAAGCCCCAAGATTCTGCAAGACCGGGTAAGACTGTTCAAGGTTTAAGGGGGGCATCCAGGTCTAATAGGCCTGGGAAAGGAACTAATTGGTGGTCAGACTGTACTGTCAAATGTTTCAAGTGCAAAGAGGATGGTCATATGGCCAAAGACTGTCCATTTAAGGATGAACCTATGGAATGCAATATGGGCAAAAATGAGGGAACACGTTCATTTTTGCTCAGTTGTTGTGGTATTGCTAACAATGACTATGATAATAACGCTCATAAATGCTGTGTAACTGTGAATGGAAAAATGTCTAAAGCATTACTTGATTCAGGTAGTATGGTTACGTTGGTAGCAGAGTCTATAATACCTTGTGTAAAACCTGATCATGGACAGAAAATAGGCATTATCTGTGTTCATGGTGATAAAAAGGAATACCCCACTGCGGAAGTAAATATTGGAACCCAGTATGGGAATTTAAAGTACCGAGTGGGTGTAGTACCCAGATTAGCCCATGAGGTAGTGATCGGTAGAGACTTTCCTCATTTTCTAAAATTATGGGCAGCTTTACAAAAGACAGATCAAAATTTATCAGAAATGAGTCAGTCTGTCGAGGATAATGTGTTCCCTTTTTCCGATATTGACTTGGGTTTTGACCACTGTGACGGAAAAATAAGGAAAAAGAAAAAATACTGCCCTAAACCAGTATTAATAGGAGATAACCCAGCTCAAACTAGTGAGGAGCCTACTAATAATGCAGACAAGGATAAGGACTTAATTGATATTGGAATTAGTCCAGGTAATTTTAAAAGCGCTCAGTGGGAAGATCCCACTTTAGTGACAGCTAGAAATGATATTAAAGTTGTAAACGGGGTTGTTAATCAGCCAGGAGGAGCACTGCCGTTCCCCTATTTTGAAGTACAAAATGACCTAATTTACCGTGTAGAAAAAAAGGATTCAGACATCATTAGGCAGCTGTTGGTTCCTCAGACTTACCAGAATATAGTGCTAAAGTTGGCTCACAGCCACATATTAGGAGGTCACTTGGGAGTCGAAAAAACTAGAGAGAGAGTCCTTAGACGGTTTTACTGGCCTGGAGTGTTTGCTGCTATTACACACTATTGCTCCTCATGTCCTGAGTGCCAGTACAGGGCTCCTTTCAAGACTTTTCGTAGTCCACTTGTACCCTTACCCATAATTGACGTGCCTTTTGAAAGGATCGCTATGGACTTAGTGGGGCCACTGGTAAAGTCCGCTAGGGGACACCAATATATATTAGTCATCTTGGACTATGCAACTCGCTATCCTGAGGCCATTCCCTTGCGTAATACCTCTGCAAAGCTAATAGCTAAGGAACTTATGTTGATGTTCAGTAGGGTGGGTATCCCTAAAGAAATACTGACAGACCAGGGGACCCCGTTCATGTCCAGAGTCACAAAAGAGTTGTGCAGGCTCTTGCAGGTTAAACATCTTAAGACCTCAGTATATCACCCACAGACTGATGGTTTAGTAGAGAGGTTCAACAAAACCCTTAAGAGTATGCTACGCAAGGTAATTGATGCAGATGGAAGAAATTGGGATTTTTTATTGCCATATCTACTGTTTTCCATTAGGGAAGTTCCACAGGCCTCCACGGGCTTCTCTCCTTTTGAATTATTATATGGAAGACATCCCAGGGGAATATTGGATATTGCTAAGGAGACCTGGGAACAGGAGACTACTCCTCACAGGAGTGTAATTGAGCATATAGCTCAAATGCAGGATAGAATGGCCACCATCATGCCTATTGTCAGGGAACACATGCTGGAAGTCCAGCAGGCTCAGAAAAACAGCTATAACCGTAATGCTAGAGTCAGAGTGTTCCAACCGGGAGACAGGGTATTGGTTCTGGTCCCTACTGTGGAGAATAAGTTCCTTGCGACTTGGCATGGACCCTATGAAATAATAGAGAAAGTGAGTGATGTCAATTATAAAGTCAGACAACCAGGAAGAAGAAAGCCTGAACAGTTGTATCATATAAATCTGTTAAAGCCATGGAAGGACAGGGAGGTCCTGGTTGCTTTAAAACCTTCAGAACCTCCTATAGTAGAGCCAGATGTGAACGTATCTAAGACTCTGTCTGTCCATCAAAAGCAAGAGGTCAGAGATTTCATCAGAAGAAATAGGGATGTTTTCTCGATAGTTCCAGGAAAGACTAAAGTGATTAAACATGACATAATAACCGAACCAGGGAAAAGAGTTAACCTCAAACCCTATAGAATTCCTGAGGCCCGGAGGGAGGTTATAAACTTAGAGGTTGAGAGCATGTTAAAACTTGGAGTCATTGAAGAATCCCAGAGTAACTGGAGTAGTCCTATTGTATTGGTGCCAAAACCTGATGGCACATGGAGGTTCTGCAATGACTACCGCAAGTTAAACGCCCTCTCAAAATTTGATGCTTACCCAATGCCAAGAGTTGATGAGTTAATAGAAAGACTGGGCAAAGCTCGTTATCTAACAACCTTGGATTTAACAAAGGGTTACTGGCAGGTCCCGCTCACTGAAAGAGCCAAAGAAAAGACAGCCTTTTCAACACCCCGTGGCCTGTTTCAGTACACTGTATTGCCATTTGGGTTACATGGGGCACCTGCCACATTCCAACGAATGATGGACAGAATTCTTAAACCTCATGTTCGTTATGCTGCAGCATACTTGGATGATGTCGTCATCCACAGTGCAGACTGGGAATCCCACCTCCCTAAAGTTCAAGCGGTACTTGATGCTATCCGCTCAGCAGGCTTAACTGCCAATCCTTCCAAGTGTACGATTGGTTTAGAGGAAGCTAAGTACTTAGGTTATTCTATTGGGAGGGGTTTGGTTAAACCACAGGAAGCCAAAGTAGAAGCCATACAAAAATGGCCACAGCCCCTTACAAAGAAACAAGTAAAGGCATTTTTGGGTTTAATTGGATATTATAGGCGGTTCATTCCAGATTTTGCTACCATTGCTGCACCCCTGACAGACCTTATTAAAGCAAAATCCCCAGTCATAGTTAAATGGTGCCCTGAGGCAGAAAAGGCTTTTAAGAGTCTGAAGGAAGCTATCTGTAGCCATCCTGTCTTAGTGACCCCAGATTTTTCCAGGGATTTTATAGTTCAGACAGATGCTTCTGATGTGGGCTTGGGGGCTGTTCTTTCACAGGAATACCAGGGTGAAGAACACCCTGTTTTCTTTTTGAGCAGGAAGTTAAACCCACATGAGAAGAACTACTCTATTGTTGAAAAAGAGTGTCTTGCTATTAAGTGGGCATTAGACTCTCTTAAATACTACCTACTAGGCAGAAGGTTTCGATTGATAACGGACCATGCTCCTCTGACGTGGATGTATCAGAACAGGGAAAGTAACTCCAGAGTAACCAGATGGTTTTTGAGTTTGCAATCTTTTGATTTCACTGTGGAACACAGGGCTGGTCTGCAACAAGGTAATGCTGATGGGCTTTCGAGGGTACACTCCCTGATTTCCATGGTCGCTCAAACCCTTGGGTATGAGCTGGGGGGGAGGATATGTGAGAATAAAGGTGGAATAGTGGTTGATGGGAGATACATCAGACCTGATTTGCTAGACAGCAACCAGAGGATTCTCAGTTAAATGCCCCAGGGAGAGATGTTACAGTTTGCAATATGCATAGCTGATGCTCTGCAAAACATGGTATGGGTCCCTGGGGCGGAGTATTTGGAGAGCAGGGGGGGCCAATGCTCCAACAGCACTAGTGGCTGTATAAACAGACCACAGCTTGGATCTGGTTTTTAAGAGTTAGCTAATTGGCACTCACCTGTAGCTACTCAATTAGCAGACAGGCCTTTAAAAGAAGAGAGCAGCCTGCTCCAAGGGGCAGAGGGAAAGACAGCTAGGAGAGGCTGCGCTTATTGCAAAGACATTGCTTTTGTTTGGGAAATTGGTAAGTGGGAAAGCCACCCAATTGCAGATAGCAAGTACTGTCTAGTAAGAGCTCAAGTAAGAGCAAGGGATTTTGTTTGTTTTGTTATTATTTAAAGTACCTGCTTTCAAACTGAATAAAAGAGGAAAACTGAGCTAAAGGTGTCCTGGACTTTGTATACCCTAGAAGGCTGTGGTTACTGCAAGATCGGTGACAATCCTACCTGTAAAAGAAGTGGTTTGTCACAGTACACATAATCCCATTTGATCCTAATGAGCTCGTCCTCTGCCTCAGTTTGCCTGTTTAATCTGGCACACACAGATATTATATGGTTAGGACGATAAAGGGTATTGTCTGTGCAAAAAGTATAAGTCGATCTCAATGCCCCTTGTCAACATTGCCAGCTTACTTTGAATACACAGATATTATATATTTTTATTAAGGGATATGGAAGGATTCTGGATTTTACTAGTGATATAATTTACCTGTGTATTTATTAACTTGTATGCACTTATTTATTAAGAACTGTTTGTACGCTTTGTTTTTACTGCTTAGATTCAAACAAATAGTCCCTGTATGGGTCTGCCCACTGAAGTGTATGAAGACACAGACTCTGTAGAGCTGTATGTGCAATGTAGTGTCCTGGCCTATCAGGGACCATGTCTCAGCGGCATGTTGCAGAATGTTGCTGAGAGATAGCCACTGATTGGTTAGTATACACAGCACTGCAAGTGCAGCAGAGTCTGTGTCTTCATGAGTCTGTGTATATATTTTCTGTGAGCTAGGGCTCCTAATATTCGTACGTTTGGCTCCTAAATATTTTCTAAACTATAATGTATCTCTATGAAGGCCTTCCTCTAGGAAACAGTCTGTCTGGCCCCTATAAAGTCTTCCTGGCTCCTAAGTTTCCTTCTTATATATATGTTTGTTTTTTTAATGAGTTTTTATGAATCTGATCTGCTGGAACCTAGAACCATCCTAAATACTTTGGTGTAGTTTACATGTATGAGAGGGGAATTTACATTTCTGCAGAGACAGAGCTTGCATTTATACTTCCAAGCTGCTATCTTCTGGGCATGTGCAGGGGACGGTGGTTGGTGTCAAATTCTGAAAGCTCAAGTGATTTAATAAATCCTCTACACTTCTTCCTCCTCCTCCACTGTTCAGCAGATTAGTACACACCCTCAGTCACCAAGCTATCAGGAAGTATTGAAGTTAGACAAGATGGAAGCTTCTGTACACAAACTGAGTCTATCAAAATGTATATTTTTTTCTAAAAATGATTTATACATACAGATTGCACAGCTGCTAATGTGAATTTGTTTCATTTAAGTTTTATTGAGTTTTCAATTACAATATAATATCATTTCATGTATACATAAATATTACAGTCCGTATTGCAGAATTTGAAATGTTACTTTACATTAATACATATGTTATAACATATTTTCTAGATAATAAATGGATAGTATATATGAACGGATCATTTTATATCATACTATGGCATTTTTCTTATCATTTTACTATATTACAAATATCTGCATTTTGATAATAAAATGATTGTGCTTTAATTGGACATGTAACCCTTCTCACGTGTCCCTATAGCACATACACATACTGTGCATGCCTCGGGTCAGGGTACATGTTCCATGCTCGGTCATATAGTTGTGTTCAGCATTTCCTGCTTTCCTGTTGGAACCAATGAACTGCTGAAAAAATGTAAATGCCATGTGTAGAAAGAGCCGGTACAAATAATACCAGATTGATGGAACCTTTCAGTCCTGATGGAGCTCTCCAACATGCGAGAGGAAGACTGCTGAGTCCTGTGTACTATACGCTAGGACTGCCATGGAGATTATATCACTGTAGGACATTGGCCCAGATTCACTAAGGTGTTGGGGTAGTGCTATGTGAGGTTATCCAGGACATGCCATACTTGTTTCAAGCTAAGATCATGTCATTATTACATAAATGCCGGGCAGGTTAGAGATTCAGTGAATCATCCAGTCCTCGGGTGGAGAACCAGCAGCCCGAAGGTCAGAAACAGCCCTTTTGCTGATTCCATGGGCCCTTTGCACACGCACAGCTTTCTACCTTTAAGACGACATCACTGCCTTCTGTATTTGAATAGGGAGCAATAAAACAGACAGCAGTGGGTAGTATCAGGTTGCACAAATTTAAAAAATGTGCATTATGAGTACCAGATGATGTAAAGAAACTGCACAGACAATGAGAGATGAGTGCTTATCTGCATCTACCATCTGAAACCAATCAGGGATGAGGTGGCCATCTGCATCTACCATCTAAGCCAATCAGGGATGAGGTGGCCATCTGCATCTACCATCTAAGCCAATCAGGGATGAGGTGGTCATCTGCATCTACCATCTAAACCAAACAGGGATGAGGTAGCCATCTGCATCTACAATCTAAACCAATCAGGGATGAGGTGGCCATCTGCATTTACCATCTAAGCCAATCAGGGATGAGGTTGCCATCTGCATTTACCATCTAAGCCAATCAGGGATGAGGTGGCCTTCTGCATTTACCATCTAAGCCAATCAGGGATGAGGTTGCCATCTGCATCTACCATCTAAGCCAATTAGGGATGAGGTGGCCATTTGCATCTACCATCTAAGCCAATCAAGGATGAGGTGGCCATAGATAAGAGGGGGGAGACACTCAGATCACTTGTTGTACTATTATTACTCCATTATTCTTTTACTACCTCCTTCCCTACTGGGACCATTTGCAGATAAACCAAGATGGACCTAGTAGAAATAGTAGAGCAGCCTACTTGGCAGATCCTTACCCTGGACACCGTAATAGGGGTGGAGAGAAGCAGCCATATTTTTCCTTGGGACTCTGAAGATCAATTGTGTTTTTTTAACAACTATATTTAATTTACTGGTTTCAGATGCTGATTTTATTGCTATTTATTTAATAAAGAAATCAAACTCAATTGTATAACCACTCCAGCCACCGCCACCCTTTAATGTTATGTGAGCAAGTACTTTGCTGCCAGCTGGATACTAAAACTGCCTGGCTCGGCTCGCTGTCACTGTTTAGTAAATACAGGGAGGGGGATTTACGATTACTGTCACATGCAAACACACCAAGTGTACTAACCCCCTGTACAGCGCTACGGAATATGTTGGCGCGATATAAATAAAGATAATAATAATAATTAACAGGTAGTGATGGACCTCAAAAACAATGCAGAACATAACCCAGTGATTACAAAGAACGTATCTATAACATGAGACACATTGGCTAGATTTACTAAGGTTCTTAGACACTGTGAAGTCTTCTGAGGTTATTTTGTATGGAAAAGTCCATAATAAACAGCAATGGCAGCTCAAGTGAATAGAGGGCACTGTTAAAAAACAAAATTGGGCCCCCCAGGGGGTTTGGCATTTTTTTTTCTTTTTGTTAGCCCCTTGGGACCCCCTCCATATGCATAGAATATCAATGCAGTTTTATTTTTTATTGTGGATCATTTTTTTAAATGTAGTGTAAGGCCCTCCGCCAGCACCCCCACCCAGGCTCATGCTCCCTGCTCCTCCGGCTGCCCTGGGACCCTTCAGCTTCACCAGGATCCCCCCTCCTCATTCTTGTGGGATCCGGGAACTCATTGCTGTTCTTGTTTTGCGCCTTGCCGGTGCAACCACCGATATCTCTGCAACTGTTAAATAGCTATCATGGCCTATCAGGGCACGATTTAAGAACAGATCTTAAGATAATATTTGTACACACCAATGGCTAACTGTCACATCTGAGCAAGGGTTAAAATATCTAGGGAGTCATATTCTTGTATAATGGTTATTTGTGTGCCATAAAGTCACAAAGTCTGTAGGATCTATAATGAGGATGTGATGTGATACCTCGTCCCCAGCACAGGACACAGAACCAAGTCTGAGGTTCACCGAGACGGGCAGGAAGTGGAAGAAACCAGCATGGGACTTCTGTGATAAGATGCTTTAAATGATATTTCTGTTCACAAACCCTGGCATTAAATATCAAACTGGCCCATGGATCAAGGGCGGCATTTTATAAGCTTCTCCTGAAATGCCATATGTGTGTGATACTCTTTTGAAGAACGTGATAATGTGCAAGGTTTTTATTACCACGTTTAAAATAAATAAACAAAGCCTAACTTTTGTGGTCAGTTTTGCTTTAATGGCAGCAGACGTTTTATTTTTTTCCCTAACAGAATTGGAATGATGTGAGGAATCCTTGATTCCAGTTCTAAGATCTTGATTCCAGTTCCAAGATCTCAGTTCTAATTAAGCCCTAGCATGATTACCATCTTTGACAGACTAGTAGTCCAAGATGATATTCTCCATGACCGCAAGTTACATTTTCTCTAAAATGCTTTTACGCACATGGCTGCTAATGTTAGTTTATTATATATTTCCAAAGTGGTCCTTATACATCTTTAACATCGCTAACACCTCCCTAATATCTTGTCGTGGTGAAGGGGTTTGTGTACTTCACTGAAGCTATGAGCTATATCATAGGGTCACCGAAGATGGGCTGGTCATGGCAGAGAGGTCAGTCAAATCTCAGTCCACTGCAATAGGAATTGGCAACCCACTCCAGTATATTTGCCATGAAAACCTTATGGATGAGCACAACCAGATACAAGATGTGCTTGGCATGTTGCTTTCCATACGGTCACGGAGATTCGGTCATGACTCAACAACAACAATTAATGCTGCAATCTACCCATCCTGCCAACTGGAAACAGACCAGAGATACCTAGACGCCCTATTCCATGCTGCTCTAGGCTCACCCCAACATGTGCCTCTGTCACTTCTTATTTTATCCACCTCTTTGTTCATCCATTTTTCTGGTTCTCTCTACACATAAGTTGAAAAATCTCAGTCCTGGCTTATTGTCTGCTGCCCCTTTAAGTGTGGACCACTGCCACCACCATACAGGAAGGTTAAAATTACCTAAGAGTCTCCTGGTCTAGCAGCTTAATTTTCCTTGTCTACTGTATTAGACATTTTGATTGTACTCCCCTATTCCTTCCCAAGATAATATAATACATTAATAAATTCCTTACTTAATCGTACATCATTTTCCAAATTCATCATTTATGTCTCTCAGTGATCACCTCCAATGTATGTGCACTAATAGCAGTAATGTCCAATTGTCACAGCTCAATACCCTGCGCCCCTCGCCGGCCCCTGACATCACTGGTTCATGTAGATATATGTGTAGGAAATCATTTGTCATTGTCAGAGACAGCCTATTGAGTTAGACATCCATCCTACACCTAAATGGGACTAATTATAATGATAAATTCTAGCGCTCGGTTCAGCACATGCAGGAACTTAGCAAAGGTCTCAGCAACTTAAACCTGTCTGCACCTGCGCCCCCTCGGGATAAGGAACAAGAGGTTTATAATGCAGGGAAACCTTGGTGTAATAATAACCTTATTTTTTTTTCGGTCAGTGGAGATGAAGAACTGCTGAAGGAAACGATCATTCTTGGAAGGTGTTATCTGGCAGGTCTTGAGGGTCTGCGGTTTTGCAGAAATTAAGTAGATTCATTGCACAGAGGTGATAGAGATTTGGGGATTGATCATGGCAGCTATGGTATCATAATCTGAGAAAAGTAATTTATGCTTTAGGTGGAAATATCTTAAAGGGATATGGAAGGATCCTGCATTTTACTAGGTATATATCTGTGTGTATATCTACTTGTATATACTTTATTTTATTAAGAAATGCTTATAAGCTATGGTTTTATCGCCTGTGGAATGTGTTGGTGCGTTTCAAATAAAGGATAATAATAATAATTGTTGCCTAAAATCAAACAAATAGTCCCTGTATGGGTATGCCCTCTGCAGCTCACAAAGACACGGACTCTAATGTACTTGCTGTGCTGTGTCTCTTACTAACCAATCGGTGACCATATGCACACATTTACTCTGCAGTGTTGGATGTGCAGTGTAGGGTCCTAGCCTATCAGGGATCACCTCTCAACAGCATGATGCTGAGAGATGGTCACTGATTGGTTAGTACGAGACCCTGCACAGCCAGTACTGTGTCTGCATACGTTGCAGTGGGCAGACCCAAGCAGGTCATATTTGTTTGATTTTAGACAGTAAAAACAGAGCTGATAAGCACTTCTTAATAAAATAAAGTACATAAAGGTAAATAGATACAAAGATATGTTATATACCTAGTACAATTAAGAAAACTTATGTATACCTTTAAAAGGTCAGGGGCATCCAAGATCTCTGCAGATGGTGACTGCAGCCAGGACATTAAAAGACGTTTCTTTCTTGGGAGGAAAGCTGTGGCAAGCTTGGACTAGCTAGTAAAAAGTAAATATATTACACTATCAACAAAGGTATGCCTAGTTAGACCTATGGTATTCCCTGTAGTAACATACGGATGTGAGAGCTGGACCTTAAAGAAGTCTGAGCGCCGGAGAATTGTTGTCTTTGAATTGTGGAGTTGGAGAAAACTGCAGAGAATCCCTTGGACTTCAAGAAGCATGGGCGTAGGAGCCCCAAAGACCTTGGGGGGATAAAGTTTAGAGACAAAAAAGCTAACTGTGGCCCTGACTGGTGCAAATCAACTCTACAGGCAGCAGGGGTGGATCTACCTCCGGTGCACCGGGTGCAATGCACCAGGGCCCCCAGTGCTGCAGTGCCTCTTTTTTTTTTTCTTTGTTTAAATTCTCAATGCTCCTGGACCCTGCCCCAATATAATAAAAAAAAAATATATATATATATATATATATATATATATATGTATATATATATATATATATATATCACATATATAGTTGTGAGCGTACGAGTTGTTGCTCACGCTTGCGGGCTCGCGTAGCGAGCCCGCGGCCCTCACGAAGCGAGGTCACTGGGCAAGGGCCTCAGTTGCTGGCATGGAGCGCCGAAGGCGCTCCATGCCAGCAACTGAGGCCCCTCGCGAAGCGAGGGCCTCAGTTGCTGGCGAGGTCACTGGGCACGGGTCTCAGTTGCTGGCATGGAGCGCCGAAGGCGCTCCATGTCAGCAACTGAGGCCCCTCGCGAAGCGAGGGACTCAGTTGCTGGCGAGGTCACTGGGCAAGGGCCTCAAACCCTCGCAAAATTCACGTCGCTACTCAAAAAACACGACACACAAATTACGACACTCGCTAAATTTTACGAGGCACGCAAACAACGTACGAAACACGTTACCACACATTACGACCTCGCAAACATCGGACGCAACACGCCGACATACAAACATTTAAAACACAATACATACACACAGCACATACATAAAAAACTTACCTACACCAAGAGGGAGCACCCAGGACCTCAAAAATGCAACTTACACCTCGATTTTACTCGAAATAAAACAGTTTAGAGACTAAAAAAAAAACGAAGCGAGAGAAAAAATGGCCGCCGAACAAAACGAAAACGAGGCTACAGCACTCTAAACTCGCAAAACACCACAAGAAACTCGCAAAACACCACAAAACACCTACGGATATTCCGATACAGACCTATACCACACATTACTCGCCATTTTACACCAATGCGGAAGTACACGACTACGCTAACGGTTTGGTCTCGCGCACGCACACTGTTACACTGCACACATTCAGCATGCTTATACAGCAGCTCCACACCACTAATGCTGCAGCAACATCAACACAGATTGCCAGCTCTTCATCACAATGCTTCAAAATAGGTACACTATATTCATTTACTAATTTAGCTACCTTACAATTTCATTGCCGTCATTTTTTGACGGGCAATTCGCTAGTCACATATATAGTTGTGAGCGTACGAGTTGTTGCTAACGCTGCGGGCTCGCTACGCGAGTCGCGGCCCTCGCGAAGTGAAGGCAGTGGCCGAGGGTCTCAGTTGCTGGCATGGAGCGCCAAAGGCGCTCCTTGCCAGCAACTGAGGACCCTCGCGAAGCGCGGGCCTCAGTTGCTGGCATGGAGCGCCGTAGGCGCTCCATGCCAGCACCTGAGGACCTCGCAAAGCGAGGGTCGCAGTTGCTGGCATGGAGCGCCTTCGGCGCTCCATGCCAGCAACTGCGACCCTCGCAA
The DNA here is from genome assembly GCA_027410445.1 of Discoglossus pictus. Taxonomy (NCBI): domain Eukaryota; kingdom Metazoa; phylum Chordata; class Amphibia; order Anura; family Alytidae; genus Discoglossus; species Discoglossus pictus. Next base: position 35,210,175 of record CM050176.1, on the reverse strand, counting down.
ACTTTACCTCGCAAACCAAACAGCACGACACACACATTACGACACTCGCAAACAACATACGACACACGTTCACACACATTACGGCCTCGCAACACTCGGACGCAACTCGCGAACATTACAAAATGTAAAACACAATACATACACACAGCACATACATAAAAAACTTACCTACACCAAGAGGGAGCACCCAGGACCTCAAAAATACAACTTACACCTCGATTTTACTCGAAATAAAACAGTTTAGAGACTAAAAAAAAATCGAAGCGAGAGAAAAAATGGCCGCCGAACAAAACGAAAACGAGGCTACAGCACTCTAAACTCGCAAAACACCACAAGAAACGCGCAAAACACCACAAAACACCTACGGATATTCCGATACAGACGTATACCACACATTACTCGCCATTTTACGCCAATGCGGAAGTACACGACTACGCTAACGGTTTGGGCTCGCGCACGCACAGTGTTACACTGCACACATTCATGACACTTACACAGCAGATCCACACCACTAATGCTGCAGCAACATCAAAACACATTCACAGCTCTTCCACACAATGCTTTAAAATAGGTAAAGTATATTCATTTATTAATGTATTATATATTTCATTATTACACACTAAACAGCATTAGCTACCTTACAATTTCATTGCCGTAATTTTTTGACGGGCAATTCGCTAGTATATATATATATATAATGTGTGTATATATACAGTATATATATTATTATTATTATCTTTTTTTGTATCGCGCCAACATACAGTATTCCGTAGCGCTGTACAGGGGATAAGAACAGGAGAAATACAAGTTTAATTAACAAATTCAAAAGTTGAAGGGCCCTGTTTTGAGCTTAGAATCTTAGCAGAAAGTGCTTTATCCCAAAGCACCCTGGAAACTCGCTACTTACAATCTAAAGGATATATATATATATATATATATATATATATATATATATAATACAAATTATTGGTCAAAGTTATCAGGGAAAGACATGCTTCTCCTCTAGTGGCCGAATCTGGTAATACATGATTAAGTTTAATTTTGCTATTTTTTGTGTTCCTGTTCATATAATCTGGGGGAGATTTGTCCCCCCTCGTTCCTACGCCCCTGGCAAGAAGATCCAAACAATCAATACTACAGGAAATCAATGCAAACTGTTAATGGAAGGTTTGATCATGAGGCTAAAGCTCAAATATTTGGGCCATATCATGATAAGACAGGATTTCTTACAGAAGACTCTGATGCTGGTAAAGATTGAAGGCACCAGAAGGGGGGACGACGGATAGTTGAGGTCACTGAAGCAATGAACATGAACTTAATGGACCTCAGAGGGGCAGTGGCTGACAGATCTGCCTAGAATGCGTAACTCCATAGGGTCACTGAGAAATGGACATGACTGGACGACCAAACAACAAAATGCTTAAAATATCCACTTTTCCTGCTCAGTTATCTGACAATTGCACTCAAACTTGTTATTAATAACCAATAATATTTATTTCTGTGTGTATTTTGCACTTTGTGTCCCTTTGAAGTACAGGGTATGATTTCTGGTTTGGGGCTGTATCCGTTCTTACTGGTTTTCTTTGCCCGCCTGTTGATCCCCCCAGCGACTCTCGCCCGCTCTTCCTGTTTATCCTGGTCCATCTCTGCCAGGTATAGTCCTGATGAGTCCAGGCTTTCTCTATATTTGCTGTGTCATTAAACAACTTACAGTAAATGCCGGGCAGCAAAGTGACCAAAAGATTGCCGAGGTTTGTACAGTTTAAGATCTGAAAAGTCCCTTTCAGAGAAAAAAAAAGCCAAGTTGTATCCCACAGAACACAGAAGAAAGGCTTTTTTTTTTTTCTTGACTGCTCAGCAAAGTTGTAATAAAAAATGTTTTATTCTTACATAAATATAAAGATCAAAAGTAAAATTTGCACCGCAGGGACGGTTTAAGAGTGTTCCCACTGGGGTAGGTATCAAAGCATTGCTTAGCTCGCATATTCCGCACTGCGGGAAGACATGGGCCCATTCATCTTTCAAACATAAAATGTTTCATAGTTAAAGGGCCACTGTAGTGCTGATACATTTGGGTTATGTTTGTTTATTTATATAATATTAGATAAGCCAAAAAATCATATTAGAATAAGAAAATATTTCGAGTAAGTTTCTAAACTTACACTTGGACTTTAGTGTTTCAGTAACTAGCAAAGCAGTTTCTCTTAATTATTCATCCAGGTAGTAGAAGATCTGCCCGGGAGGTTGTCTTACAATTTCTATTAGCGTAGTGTGTTTGTCTTTGCTGGGAAAAGACTCCTATCAGGACTGCCGCCTGCATTCTCTCTCAGCTCACCTCATAGAGGGTGACGAGAATTTAATTTGCAACAACATTTTTAAAAATTAGTAAGCCCAAAAACGTATAAAAATATGAAAAAGAAGAAAAAGAAATACATATTCAGGATGAAAAAGAACCAGAACAGAATTAAAACATAACTTTTTTTAAAATTAAAGTTATATTTTAAATCAGTTTTGGGTCTGTTTGAATAGATGTTTCTTTTTCTGCTTTTTCAAGTTTTTATAACTTTGTGTGCTTACTGATATAACACGTAGGATTATATACTATATTATAACTGGCACTTTTTGACTTTATTTCGTTTTTAAAAATTATATATATTTTTTTTTTACTCAAATACCTGAACTCAGAAATGCAACATAGTCAAGGTGAATATATTTTGCAGTAAACATGTTTTTTAATGCAATGTAATTTGGGAAATGTGTGCGTGTTTGCGTCACTCAGTCGTGTCTGACTCTCCATTGCCAGTCCCTTCTACAGTGGGCCACAGGATGCAGCTCCTGGTATTCCTAGGTGGTCTTCCATCCAAGTGGTGACTGGGCCCAACCCTACATCTCTTCAGGGTTGTGTGACCCCTTGGGTTCCCTGACTGGAATTGGACCTTGGTCCAAGAGGTGAAAGCGCCGAATCCTAATCCTTTCTAATTTTAACCATTATTATTCCACACGGTTCACATTTTAGTGATTACTTTGCAATTTAATTTTGGTTGATGATAAAATGAATTGTTGTTTATCCTGATAGTTACTGACCAACAGATCAGTACAGATAAATACCTGCAGTAACATGACAACTGAGTGAGATATAAGGTGAATTGTAACTAGTATTAGAATCATGTATAGAATAAAATGGTGACGATGTGTTGTTATTACAGAGGGTCTGTGTCAGTGGCGGAGCTAGTGAATGGAGGGCCCCGGTGCGAAAATAGTCCCCCCCACCACACACACACACACACATATATATAAATAAAAAAATAAAAAAATTAAAAAAAAAAAAAAAAAAAAAATATATATATATATATATATATATATATAAATAAAACTAAAAAAAGTTGTGAAAATGTTCCTTTATGAAATTAAGTGGACCCCCCCAGGCCCCCCTTAGCAGCACCATTCACCCCCTAACCCGGAGCACCATTTACCCCCCCACACCAGGCCCCCTCAGCAGCACCATTCACCCCCAACCCCCCTAGGTCACCCTCAGGAGCACCATTCACCCCCCAGGTCCAATCAGCAGCATTATGCACCCCCAACACCCCCAGGCCCCCCTCAGCAACACCATCCACCTCCAGGCCCCTCAGCAGCACCATTCACCCCCAACACCCCAAGGCCCCTCTCAGCAACGCCATTCACACCCAGGCCTCTCAGCAGCACCATGCACCCCCAACTCCCCCCCCAGGCCTCCTCAGCAACACCATTCCCCTCCCCAGGCCACCTCATCAGCACTATCCACCCCCACCCCCTCAGCAGCCATATTCACCCCCAAAGGGCCCCCTTAGCAGCCATATTCACCCCAGGCCTTCCTCAGCAGCACCATTCAACCCCAACCTAAAATATACAGTGACATATTAAATTAGTTTTAGTTTTGCCAGTGGTGGAGCTTGACAAATGTTTACTAAGGCCCTCATTCAATTGCGATTTGGCCAATTGAATAGGGCTCTAAATAAGCACATAACATATATTTTTTTAAATAAGTTTTTAGTTAGTGAAAACCTTGCTTTTGGATAGATGTTTACTAACTAAAAACTTCTTAAAAAAAATATGTTATGTGCTTATTTAGAGCCCTATTCAATTGGCCATGAGGGCCTAAGGGCCTCATTCTATTATCGGCCGTAAATCGGCCGTAAGGCTGCGATTCCTTGTGGGGGTTCTGTTAACTCGCGATTCTATTATACGGCCCCGCAAGGATCTCCTCTTACGGCCGGCCGCATATCTTGGAACCGGCCGTAAGCTCAGAAATATAAAAACGCAAAAAT